>LGRX02010678.1:33309-45079 GCA_001247695.2 Cymbomonas tetramitiformis
CGCGCGATGAGAGGCACTGGGCACGCGGAAGTACGTAGCAGGGGGGTTTATCCATTAGAGGCTAAGGGACACTGGGTTCAAGATATTACGTAGCGGTAGGGTGAATGCATCACAGTGCTACTAGTCAACGTGCCCGCAACATTATTTAGCAGGGGGGTGTATGCATTTGAGAAGTGAGCAAAACTGGGCACGCGACAGTACGTAGCAGTAGGGGTGTTAGGCATTATAGCTGCATCAGAGATTTGGTGCGCAGCAATTCGTTTCAACGGCGTGTATGCATTAGATCATTGAGAGGCTGTATGTATCCGATGCACGAGACTGTATGTAACAAGGGGGTGTATTCATTAAATTGCTTAGAGCCATTGGAGATGTGACAGGATCCGGCATGGGTATGTTTTGTTTTTTACATGTAGTCACTACGCAATGAGCCCAATGTTGATTGATTTTGCTCTGGGCGAAGTTGAAGCAAGAAGTGTCGTTTCCGGACTGCTCAAAAGTGCGTTTTTATATGTTCGAGATTTGCATGCGATTTTGGGGGCTGTGCACTTTATTCGGTGCAGGTGATGTTCATTCTGATTGATTTTGACCTCGACGGCGAGGTTGACATCAAAAGTGTGCTCGATTTCTTTTCTATAGAAGCAAGTGATACTGCTGTGCAGGTATTTTGCACGCCGTCGCAGCTGCCAATCGATATCAAAGCAGCGCATACACTTCAAGGTTGTGTCGGGGTAGTTGAGCGGCATCACTCTGAGCGGTCGCACTCGGAGAACGCACTTGATTCTCTGAGCAATGCCTTTGTTGAGGCCACTAGGATCTGCATATGCTCATGCAGGATTTTGCTGCACTAAACATTGCGAGCTCCCGCTTGGCCGCTGCGCGTGGACAAGCGTAAGGGAGTGGATTTGCTGGTCTTACAGGTCACAGGCTTTGATAAGCCAGTGCGCGGCAACAAATTCAAGATGGAGGGTGACTTCACAGTTGCTACTCTCATGGTGCGTAACACCCTCCTTTGGATACCGACCGCTACTGCTTATGGAGTGGTTAACGACCGTGAGGTGTGCTTAGTACCCCATTGCAATGAATGACAGGCACATAGAAACGAATGGCGTATACGCGCTTGTGTAGACTCCATTGTGCCAAGCAGGTGTAGATTGAGCCTGCGCACTTCTTCATCACGAATGGCGTATACGCGCTTGTGTAGACTCCATAGTGCCACGCAGGTGTAGATTGAGCCTGCGCACTTCTTCATCACGAATGGCGTATACGCGCTTGCGTAGACTCCATAGTGCATGCCCACTTGTGAGAAGAGGGGAGTGCGGTGCTGGCGTGGGTGCAGGACTTTGTGTCGAAGCAGGTGGCAGGTGAACTTGTGCCGATGGAAACATTGGATCCGCCGCAAGAAACGGAGTCATCACCGGTTCAGCAGGAGGTATTGATGGGTGCCCTGTGGGGGCCTTTTAATCTGTGCCGTACAGGATGGTGCCCAAGATAATACTCGCTAAGATTCACTTATTGTTATCCATTCGCCAGGAGGAGGAGGAGGTGAAGGTGAACCAGGAGAACGAGAGTAGTCTTGTAGTCGAGTTATCGACCGAGATGGCTGATACAATCATAAAGGACCAAGCAACGGATGCTTTAATTCTGGTAGCTCCCGGGTTCAGCTCCACCACTCATATTTCTGGTAGCTCCCGGGTTCAGCTCCACCACTCATATTTCTGGCAGCTCGGGTTCAGCTCCACCACTCATATTTCTGGTAGCTCCCGGGTTCAGCTCCACCACTCATATTTCTGGCAGCCTCCGGTTCAGCTCCACCACTCATATTTCTGGCAGCTCCGGGTTCAGCTCCACCACTCATATTTCTGGCAGCTCCCGGGTTCAGCTCCACCACTCTCATATTTCTGGCAGCTCCCGGGTTCAGCTCCACCACTCATATTTCTGGTAGCTCCCGGGTTCAGCTCCACACTCACTATATTTTAGCTCCCGGGTTCGCCCACCACTCAGCTCCCGGGTTCAGCTCCACCACTCATATTTCTGGTAGCTCCGGGTTCAGCTCCACCACTCATATTTCTGGTAGCTCCCGGGTTCAGCTCCACCACTCATATTTCTGGTAGCTCCGGTTCAGCTCCACCACTCATATTTCTGGTAGCTCCCGGGTTCAGCTCCACCACTCATATTTCTGGTAGCTCCCGGTTCAGCTCCACCACTCATATTTCTGGTAGCTCCCGGTTCACCACTCATATTTCTGGCAGCTCCCGGGTTCAGCTCCACCACTCATATTTCTGGCAGCTCCCGGGTTCAGCTCCACCACTCATATTTCTGGCAGCTCCCGGGTTCAGCTCCACCACTCATATTTTGGCAGCTCCCGGGTTCAGCTCCACCACTCATATTTCGGGTTCAGCTCCACCACTCATATTTCTGGCAGCTCCGGGTTCAGCTCCACCACTCATATTTCTGGTAGCTCCCGGGTTCAGCTCCACCACTCATATTTCTGGTAGCTCCCGGGTTCAGCTCCACCACTCACATTTCTACTTCACATTTCATATACTCACACACATTGGGATGTGCGCCCACACCAGCTGCCCCTTTAGGTGTGGATGTGGATTGGGGGCCGGGGCCCTGCGGCGGTCGATTTCCTGCGGTCGTCTAAGCGGCATTAGAGGGGCAGTGGTATATGGAGGAGGACGTGGGAGGGGAAGAGGAGGTGGACGTTGGCACAGTCATGGATGCAGACGAGGAGGTTGATGGTAACTTGCCAGTGCCATCGGATTGAGCGCAAGTATCTCCCGGGTGTGGGTACATAGTGTCGCCAATCTTTTGTGGCTATTTGGCGCCAAAACCCTAAGCTGGGGCTATTATGAGTGGGGAGATGATGCCAGTGTTGTAGGTGACGTTGGTACTGGCAGTGTGGGAGCCTGAGTATTGGTTGTCACAGAAATGTCCAAGGAAAAGCTGCATGCATATGTGGTGAGCGGTAAGACGGGTGTCGCACGCGGCTTTGGACAAGCCAATGAGCATGGTGGGCACTCTCAATGGAGTCACGGTGGCTAGGAGGTGGCTTGGGTTGCTCGAAGGGGGGCTGTATGCACAGTAAGCAGCCGTTGGTGTTGCGGCTTCAGGGGCTGAGCGGAGCGGAGACGGACATTCAAAGAGAGGCTTAGGGGTTCTCAATCTCTACGCAGAATCTGGATGATAGTTGCGTGAGAGTGTGGTGAACTCTTCGATCCTCGGCATGAGTATGTAAAGCACAATCGGGCAATTTCTATTTTGGGCAGTCTAGTGGATAGGGTACTAGTCGCCAACAAATTAGTTCAAGGAAAAGTGCAGACATGCATGAATATCCGTGCACGCAAGGAACTTATGCATAGATATGTACATGCGGGCATATATAGGCACACATAGATGCACCTACGTGCCTTCCCACAAACGTGGCCGCGTAAATGCATAAGCACATCCATACGGCTGCATATGGCAAGATATGGCATCTCATCACTTGTCCTCACCCCATGGTAGGGACGCCGCGATAAGTAGAGATGAAGAGTTGCTGGGGAGGTGGTAAATCAATGTGTAAATTGCTGGCATCGTGCAATGCTTTCCTAACTCAGGAAGCGCGAATGGATGACTGAAATCAGAGTGAGCGGGGCGATGTATGATCGCAGGCGTACATGCCTGGATGCAAACACTGCGAGGCAGTGAAAGAGACTTACAATCAGTTGGCTGAAAGATTTGAAACCGTCGATTCGGTGATCATTGCCAAGATTAATGTCCAAGAGCACACATTGCCCACAACAAAATTTCTGGTAATGCATCATTGCTCCAACTTCCCCCATTCAATTCGAGCTTTCCCCATTCGATTGTTGGACGTCCCATGAAGGAGAATGTGTGTTGTCGATGCTTTGATGAGGTGCGGAATGGCACCGCCTAGACTATACCATGTATGTTTTGAAGTGTGTGTCTAGTCTATACCTTATGACAGTATAGGTAGACATACACACACACGGCGTGGGTACATAGTGCAGTCTTCTGCGGCTACGGGGTGCCAAAGGAGTCGCAAGGATAAGCACACACACGGCGGAGTGGCCAGGCCAGCATGTGCTGTTCGATGTGGCCACGGCACGGCCAATGTCAGGCACGCACCTGGGAGCGGCCATGATGGCCCCCGGGGCGGCGGCAAAGAAGGTAGAGGAGAGCAAGGTGGCGACGTACGGGGATGTCTGCCCGCATCACTTTGTACCCTTTGGGGTGGAGGTGTACGGTTGGCTAGGGCCTGCGGCGTATGGATTACTTCGGAAAACGCAGCGGCGATTCAGGGAGCGGCGGTACATGGAGGAGAATGCGGAGGGGGGAGAGCAGGTGGACGGCAACGGAGACGAGAACGAGGACGAAGAGGCGGCACATGGAGGGGCTGTGGGCTGGAAGGAGAAGTGGGTCCGGCTGCTTTCTTTCGCGCTTGCACGAGGGGTCGCAGGGCTGATCATCAGGCGGGCTGTGGGGCGGTGTCCGGCCGGAAGTGGGTGGTGCTGGGCTGGCGGAGGGCGTGTGAGAGGTGGCATGGGCCCGGACCTGGATCGGGGGGCGGCGGCTCGACGGGAAGGGGTGGAGAGGTTGGCGCTGATGGACAGAGCGTGGGAGGACGCGTTCGAGGAGACAGACTATGCCACGCAGGATGGGTCTGGCGGTGGGATGCAGGAATCTGAGGGAACGCAGCGTGAGCAGTCTGGGCAGGCTCCCGGTGAGACAGGCGAGGCAGGCGCGATGGCATCGAGGCTTTTGGAGAGCATGGAGGACGTGCGGCGGGAGGTGGAGCATCTGGGCACTGTGGAGGGTCAAGGAAGGGGGCACCGCCGAGGCGCGATCTGGAGGGGCACGGGCAGGCATAGGCGGGCTCAGCCAGGCGGCGTCAAGTGTCGAGGATATCTTGAATGAGTGGGATGACCTTTTGTCGCCGGGCCCGGGGAGTGGGGTCTGGACTCAGGAGCAGAGTGGGGCCTCGCCGGAGCAAGCAATGGCCTTGGCTGAGGGAGGGGTGGCCACCTTGATGGGGGCGAGCAGGCGGGTGGCCGGCCTTCTTGGGGCGGTTGATGGCATGGGGGGAACTGATGAGGGTGACGGGGGAGATGTGGGGAGGCTCGCGGGTGGAGTTGACACACGCCGGGCCCCTCAGAGCCCGGGGGCCCATCCCAGCAACGATGACCACTTACAACAGGTTGCACGGCAGCATACGGCATCTCATCAGCTTCTGTGCCCACGGGGCGAGGTTGCTGGCCGTGCCGGAACTAACAGTGAGCAGCTGTCGGGAAGGCGACGACCGGATGGTGAACTATCGGCCACCGGGAGGGCTTGGGACACACAGGCAACTGTGGGGATGGGACCCAAGTAGGAACAGTGCGGCGCGACAATTGTAGGGCAAGTGTGGAGCGCATTGCTCAAGTTCGCAGCTTCCTCGCAAGGCAATCACAGTAAGGGCTTCAGTCATGTGGAGTTCGTGCGGGAGGTAGAGGGCTACAGGCGCAAGTCGGTGGTGGGCGCGCAAGTTCGGATGAGGGCAACCCAGTTTATCATTCTCAGCCCCTTGAGACAGCCCTTGGACATTCTGGCCGTGGGGTGGGTGGGCAAGCTCTCTTGAGACCAGGCTCTAGGGCGTGTAGGGGGCAGCGGGGTGCTGTGGGATGTGGGCTTGGTGGTGAAGGGGTGGCTCGATTGGCAGAGGTGAGCCGGCTTCAGAGACACAGCAGAAGTGCGCCGGCATGGCAGTCGCATAGGGGCTCAGGTGGCCCAGTGAGGCTCAGGGAGCAGAGGGGCGGTCCTATGCGTGAGCTTGGTGGTGGAGATATGGCTCGCGCAACTCGGGGGGCAGGGGTGAGCCAGCTTCAGGCACAAGGCAGCAGTGCGCTGGCGGTGCGGATGCAGATGGGCTCGGGTGGCTCAGCGAGGCTTAGGGGGTCCCATTCTTCACTAGTAAGCTCCGGAGATTCCGGATAAGTGTCCCAAAGTGTGTGTTGAATCCTTTGATCCCCGGCGTGGGTACATAGTGCAGCCGGTCTTCTGCGGCTATGGGGTGCCAAAGGAGTCGGTCCAAGGATAAGCACACACACACACACTTTGTGTCCAGAAGTGTGTGCTGAATCCTTTGAACCCCGCTTATCTTTGGACTGATTCCTTTGGCACCATGTAGCCACAATAGATCGGCTGCAATGTGTACCCACACCCAGGGGTCCAAGGATTTGGCACACACTTCGGGACACTTGTCCGGATTTTTCGGAGCTTACGAGTGGAGAACGGGGCTCCCTAAGCCTCACTGGGCCACCCGAGCGCCTCTGCAATTGCACTGTCTGCGCATGGATGGTGTGCCTCTGAAGTTGGTTCACCTCTACCCCCCTAAGCTGCCCGAGCCATCTCCCCGGTGTACCAAAGGGCTGTCCCAAGGGGCATGTGAGAATTATATACCGAATTGCTTCCTTCTGACCTTGCGCGCCCGCCACTGATGTGCGCCTGCATCCTTCTACCCCCAACACCAACTCCATGGGATAGAAGCCCTAGCGTTGGACATCCTGTAACCCATTTTGGGAGCCATATGGACAACAGAATTCGCGTACAAGGCTACCCTGGGAGCGACATTTGTGTTTGGCAATGATCGGCACATCATGTCACCCATGTTGCGTTACATTTGGCTTGAGATGTGGTGCCGGAATTATCTTGTCATTGCCTGAATGGTTCTCACTTCGAATGGGATGATGGTGGGCTGGCTTTTGCCAGCGGGCCTCATGCTGTTCCATGTGCACATGATCTTGTTGATGAGTGGGGATAACCGTCGAGTGGGAGTGGGTGGTTGTCTGTGTGCTCCTTTCCTTTCTGGCGGGTATTACCTCTTTCAGAAGCATCGACACATCCAACATGTGCTTCGTGTTTTGTTTGGTGCTTCATGGATCGGACACTTGCTAGGGGACTTGTGGCCATGGATCCGAGTGTGGGGTGTTGGGACCTCGTTGTGAACGGGGACGACCACTGAGTGGGAGTGGGTGGTGAAATGGGGTACCTTTGTGGCGGGTACTACCTCTCGAGGAACACGGCAGACTCGATTTTGCTTCAAGGATAGGAAGGGGGTGGCGATAGCCGCACCTAGTGTCTTCCCTTGATATATGTAGGGAGCACCTTGGTCCGTGCATTTGGTATATGCTTCTCATCCATATACATGTTGGCATCACTTGCTATGCACATTTAGTATCTGCATATTGCGTGCATGCCACCTCTATCAAGTGTATGTGCTTCATGTCCCATCTCGCTTGACGCGTTGTGTAGCTCGTCCGCATTTTCTTATGCTCGCATTCGTGTAGCATCACGATGTCTGCACAATGTGGTAGTGTCTCTTCCGTTTGTGGTGCTTGGATCACCCTTCCCCTTTGTTATGCATGTGCTCTGTTGCTACTATGTAGTCCAATATGATGTGTTTATCGCGGCTTCACCTTCCCTTTTTCGTGCGCGTGTTTTGGTTATTCTTCTCATGTCTGTATTGTTACACCCCCCTAGCACATGTGTTGGTTGTACTAAGCATCCGTTGGCCCATATCTGATGCAGGGTTTCGCCAAGTGGGCATCGGTGATCATGTTTTCTTTCTTTCGCCCTTTTGTATCGTCTTGTTGCGAGCACCTAATTTCTGCTTCTTAGAATTATGCTAATCTTGTGTCCATTTCCTTATTTCTGGAATAACTTTGAAAGTTGTGCATGGCTTGGTCACCTCTTGGGTGCCGCATGCCTTTGCATGGGTCTACCTTCTTGATATTTTGATTCTCTTACTTACCGATTCTATTGCGTTTTAATGTTTCCTTGCATTTCCTTGTGTGGTGCCTGTTTCCACATGTACCGTCTCCCTTTCCCCGTGCTCTTTAAAATATTTATCAATTGTTTTGATCTTTGCTGTTTCTTTCCATTATTTGCTCTTATCTCTTTCGCCATTTCTATGGATGTGCCTTGGTATCCTTGTAGTTACGTGTGTGTGCTTCTGTCCTCGCTTCGAATATTGTCGTGATTCTTATTGCTTATGTGTGTAGTCATGGTTTGGTTTGAATTCTCCTTCCTCACATGCCTCCCATTTTCATTGCTTATTCAATCATTGATGTGTTTATAGTTGACCATAGTTTATCGCATTTCTCCTTCCCCGATGTTGCATCCTCCCAGCATCTTGAAAGGCAGCCTGCGGCACATGCCTTAAGTGGCAGTTTGCAGAGAGGGCATTTGTGGTTTTTGCCTTCTTGCTTACGCACAAATTAAGCATGAGATGGACCATGGCTAAAAGCGCGGTTTGGCATGTCAGATGGACAGAGTTCCTTCATTCGCAATGTTCCCTGCTAACAATAAACAGCCGGTATAGTACTACCCCTTCTATGAGCATTTTGTTTGAGATTATTACTTGGTTATTGTGATTGATTTGGGGATGATTGTTATGGTTGACATGAGGAGATGAAGTGTCTTTTTGGAGCCAGGTGAAGCTGAACATGAAAACACCGCGAACGTTGCCCAATCTCATCAACTTCATTAAGGAGTATGCACAGGTCTATTCCTACCAGTAGCATGGAACTATTTGAATTTGCTTTCCTTGTGCAGTCAATGTTAATTTATAACTCATCCAACATCGCGCTGGGAATCAAAGATGAACACATGGCCAAGCGATGCCATGATCATACATGCACTCACGTCCAATTTGGGTGTTGTTTCGCGAAACAGACTTCTTATCAGTTACCTTTGACCGAAACCGACCTAGAAGAGCCAAGTGTTCCGGAACATGGAGCTCAGTCAGTGGACCATACCAAATCAAACATTGGCGCTGATGATGCGTCACCATCTTCAGCCAAGAATCCTAGGCGGGCACGAATGCGGGCAAGGGATGTTCCCGAGATTGAGATCTTTGCAAGGGAAGATGAGGATGACGAGGATGACGAGGATGACGAGGATGATGAGGACGAGGACTAGGCCATATTCATCGGAAATAATGCACATGTTTAACTTGTACGAGTGCCATGTATATGACTGGCCATGTCGGACATACAATGCTACGATTGTTCCTTGTCGAGATCTCCCCAGTAGATTGTGGGATGGCAAATGCGAATGGCGACACTTAGATCACATGGTATAGTATGAGATGTGCGTGTGGACGGCCTTCGTTCGGAATGCCACAAGACGCTTCGTGCGCCTCAGGCGCGTTTAGGGTATAGAGTGTATAGCTTTATTCTGGATACCGGCATTCGTTCCATGCATTGTGTGGGTCACGTCGTCACGTTCGGCGTAGGTCACGTCTCTTGCAGCCGAGTGGTCGGGAGGGGGCGACGGAGCTGCCTCAAAGTCAATGGGATGCGACACGCACCGTGAATTATCGGACATGTATACTTTGGAACCTGCGTATGACTTCAATCTAAATCTCAAATATTTAGCTGTCATGGATGCCTCCGTAGCTCAATACATCCATCCATCCATTCATCGTCGCCGATTTGACCCAGAACTCCTAGGTGGATATTTTGCAAATTCCCACTCAACCACAAGGACTTAGCATTCTTGCATGTGGTTCGCGCTATCTCCCCATTTCTTTTTCATATTGTGCACGTGTCCCTCTTATATGGCACTTGTCGGCGGCGTTCAAGAGAGAGAATCCAAATCCAGGATTTAAGCGGATAAGGAAACTAGCGCAACATAAAATTTTGTGAGTATTTGACGTGTTCCTAAACGTCCACGATATATTTCAATGCAACCGCGTGCAAGGCGTTTGTCTCTTTTGGCAGCTCTTATTCTTTGGCATGCCTGGTATCGTCGCTGTTTGCATCTTGTTGCTTTGGTTACCACCTCCGCCTCGTCCATCGGCTGGCGTGAGCGCCATTCCAACCGCTCTTATGGGAGGATTTGTATCAATGTATATCGTTCCTGCTCCACTTGCACTGGCGGGAATTTCCAGTGCTGGTGTTGTCGCAGGATCTGCGGCATACTCCGGCTGGCACTGCACGCAGGGCCAACGCTGCTATACCGTGGAGGAGGACTGGGAAGCCGGGCACTGGCTATTTCCATCGATCTTCGACACTGTGAAGACTATTTACAGATTTACAGTATGCACGACAACGACATCGCGAACTGTGGATTTTGAAATGAATAATAGCTATTTCGACGTTCAAATATATTCAACCCTGAATGTTGTACTCGAAGCGACACTTGTTAGGGTCGTCTGAAATCGGTACGGAGATTTTCACTGTACGAGCCGGGTCAAATGATATCTCGTCCTGGGGCGAAAATGCTCCACGACGGGATTTGAACCCGTGACGTTCGCTTCTCTAGTGCGACGCTCTAACCAACTGAGCTACGCGGAGGTTGATGCTCCTTCACGTATATCAGTGGTACTCGTACCTGGGTCCTGCAAATCGCCAATCGCGACTATTCGCCGAGGTTCAAAATACGCCTATTCGCGCGATTATTCGGCACGATTTCGGGCTAGTCAGGGAATACCGCGCAGAGCCTTGCTAGTTGCTAAACTCCGACGAACTGACGACTGTGGAACAGTGTTCGTGGCCGTGCGGTGGGCATCATTCCGTCCAACATGGCTCCTCCTCCGTTAAAAGATATTGTGTGCTTCCTGACTAGCTAACTTAGCTAGTTTGCTGAACACGGAGAGCAACTGATGCCTCAATGCTTAACTTAGTCGTTAACTGCCTAAGTGCCTAACTGCCTATACGTACAGTAGACTATTGACTATAACACTTTACAATTTGATATTGCATTATTCTCAGTGTACGGTAAACCATGTAGTCTGCATTCTGAAAACTGATAGAATCTCATGGTGTTTCAATAACATATGTTGTTGATAACAGTGATTAGATATCATTGTGAGTTTGTGACACATCTTAAGTGTGCACCACGGTTAACCAATCGCGACTATTCGTCGAGGTCGAAAATACGCCTATTCGGGCGATTATTCGGCACGATTTTGGCGATTTGCACGACCCAGACTCGTACAGATCAGACTGTTACATATCGAGGATCGACTACGATGCGTGTGACATCGACGACGACGTACCAACATCGCGACTGCGGGCGTCTGTCATCCTTCGATATGTAACAACACTTATTGTAGCAAATCGATTTATCTGCGCATTATCGATTTCATAATATGAAAGGAGGAGGTTTCGCATCATACCTAGGGGTATAATGAGAGGTTCTGCAAAGTGGGCGGAGAGTTAAGGGTAGGGTGCCGTGAGGTTTCATTATTGCTTCGGCCTATAAACGAGCTCTTTTGAGAGAACATCAATGCCGTGTTTTCTGTGCCCCCTCCCATGGCCACTATCTAACGCGATTCACGGTCCTTCCACAAGGACCAACGCGCAATTGGTATTTGGTCGGCTCAAAGGCACTTTTGCACCCCATACAAGTTTTTCCGTATACTATTTATGGGTAAACGTAATTTATTTTCATGTAGAGTTGCCCCCCACATCGCACAAGGGTTGTGCTCAAAGCGCATCGTGACGATGACGCTGACTATAGACCCCTATGGCAAAATGATCCAGCGGTGGGTACGAGTCCAAGCGAAGGTTAGGGTGTGTGGGTGTCAAGAAAATTCGTGGACGAAAGTTGCGCCGCCTTGTGCGTGGGAGGACCAAAATCGATTATGGTCCTCCCACAAGGACCATGAGATAGTAGCCACACCTTTGACTCAAATGTGGGCACAAAGGTGGGGAGGTGATGGGACTTGGAGGCGTCTCCCGAAAATCCCCATACTTAAGAGCTCCCCTTACGTAAGTAT
>LGRX02010679.1:0-11191 GCA_001247695.2 Cymbomonas tetramitiformis
TGTTCGGGGGTGCTCTCTCAGAGCTTCTAAGTCTACTTACACAATGTAGGAAGGGAACCTAGTTCAGCAGTCCTACAAGGAGATGTATAGCTGTAAGCATGATACATATATGTTGTTCGGTTGTGAGGACTGAACCAGTCTCACAAGGGTGCAAGTAACACTTGCAGAGAATATGGTCCTGGGACCATAGGGTAATATTGGAATCGGATCTTTTAAATTACTCTTTGGTCAAGTTGCCTAACAGCCACAGAGGTGGCTGCCAATGTACGACAATTTTAAACTCAACCCCGAGAGCTTGCACAGCTCTCTACTTAAGGTAACTCGTCCTTACCATGCCACTTCATGTGTTCAGTCATTGCTGACTGCAACAACCAATCAGCTGGGATCTGTCATAAGTACTTAGATGTTTCTGACTGTCACCTCCCAAGTCTCTCATTTGAATACTCACAGATCTGCTGATGTGACTGTATAACTGAGGTCCTCCTCGATTCCCTCCAGTTATGTTCGACTGATCGAATCCTAAATGTCACATTTGAGTCAGTCACTTCTGTCAGTCACCTTTGTCAATTCTTCCAGTCACCTCTGTCATTCGGTCATGCTGGTGACTGTCATCATTTCCGGTTGGTGACTGTCATCATTTCTGTCACTCGTCATTCTGACACGCCTGTCTCTCGTACTGACTCGTGATGTACCCTAGTACAAAAGCCAAAGAGAGCACCTGGGTGCAGTCACACAAAAGTTTACGATCAGCTGCAAATGTCACTTACGTAATTAAAAAAACTAAATACATATCCAGAAGACGTGCGGAAGATACCCAGAAGACATATGTGATATCTTCTGGATACCGTTTATTCAAAGGGTTGTGCTTGCAGAACCATACCTTGATGCCACAATACTCGCCATTCAAGTGAAGGGCGGTGACCGACTTCTTTTTCGCTGTACCCGACTTCAAGCCATGGGCGGCCACAACTGTTGAATTGGCTGGGTGCGTTATCACCCCCGTGAGAAGGGGCATGCCCGCGGTCCATGTCGCGGACTTCCCCTTCTCGTGGTAGTACCCCGTGGGGAGTATCTCCGGATCGTTCACCAGATCCTCGACCACGCAGTACAATACCACGTGGCTACCCACCGCAAACCCCTCTTCAGCATCCTCCGCCACCGCCTTCTTCTTTCTGAATGTCTTCTGTGATTACGCGACTAGTGTACGTGTGGTATGAAGTAGCTATGTGGCCAAATTGCATAATCATCACATATGTGTCGATAACACATGTCAGAATGTATTCTGGCCCAGAAGACATTCGGAACATCTTCCGGGTATCTTCCGGGAAGACTGCCCTTGCATGTCTTCCGGGAAGATGTCTTCCGAAATCCGGAAGACATTCCGCACATCTTCGGCACGTCTTCCCCGAAGAGTGTCTTCTGGTTTCCATAAGACGTTCCACTCAGAAGACGTCTTCTGGAAACCAGAAGACATCATTTCTACGAAGACGTCTATAAGACGTTCAGAAGACGTCTTCTAGACGTCTTCTGATTTTCCCAGAATGTAGGGGGAGGCTGCGCTGCTGCTGTTGTTGCTGCTGCTGCCGCTGCCGCCGCTGCTGTCGTCGATGCTGCTGCGACTCTGCGTACTGCTAAGGCTGCAGCTAGTATTTGCCGAGCCGGAACAGGTTGTCGCTTCTGATGATTAGCTCGTTCCACTTCTCGAATCTGTTGATTACGATCCTGCTGCCATAAAAGCTGAACCTGGAGTTGAAGGTCCTCGCAGCTGCTGTCCACCTGCGCCAGCTCGCAGCAACGAACTGTCCGCCTGCGCTGGTACTGCTGCACATAGTGCGTGTAGTCGGGCTGATGGGGCAGCCGCGGCAGCGATTGCACCTGGTGCGTGCGTGCTAGGACGCCTGCGGAGCAGCACTCGCACCTGCGCCGTAGGCTGCTGAGCTATCAGCCATGGCGCTGGGCGGCACGTGCTGGGCTGCCTGCGGGGCAGCTCTCGCGCCTGCGCCATGAGCTGCTGTTGAGCTATCAGCCATTGCGCTGGGCGACATGTACTGGGCTGCCTGCGGGGCAGCACTCGTCGCACCTGCGCCGTTGGCTGCTGAGCCATCAGTTATCGCGCTGGACGGCACGTGCTGGACTGCCTGCGGAACACCTCTCGCGTTTGCGCCATGAGATGCTGGGCCATTAGCCATTGCGCTGGAAGGCGCGTGCTGGACTGCCTGCGGAACACCTTTCGCGTTTGCGCCATGAGATGCTGGGTCATCAGCCATTGCGCCGGACGGCGCGTGCTGGACTGCCTGCGGAACACCTCTCGCGTTTGCGCCATGAGCTGCGGATGAGCTATCAGCCATTGCACTGGGCGACACGTACTGGACTGCCTGCGGGGCAGTCCTCGCGCTTGCGCCATGAGCTGATAAGCCATCAGCTACCGCGCTGAGCGACACGTGCCGGACCTGCGAGGCAGCACTCGCGCTTGCGCCATGAGATGCTGGGTCATCAGCCATTACGCTGAACGGCACGTGCTGGACTGCCTGCGGAACAGCTCTCGCGCATGCGTCTGTTGTCACGTTGCACGACAATAAACATGCGGAATGCTGCTGTCGCAACCGCTGAGACATCGCAAAAAGACGCTTGGCCTTTGCTAAATCCCGTTGTCGCCGAATAGCAGCCGCATCATTGAGCGACGCAAGCATCGATGACGTCTGCTGCCGCTGCGCACACATCGGTGCGCCCGCAACAACGTTTGATACGGACACCGGACAATTATATGAAGACGATTCTGGAACTGCCATCCCATCACCATCGTACGCCCCATCGGAAGGCCCTTCCGCAGGTAGTGCCACTGCCGCGCGCGCATACTCCGGGCGCGTACTATGTGCGCACCCTGCCAGTTCGCAGCAACTGCCCGCCTGCGCCGGTACTGCTGCACATAGTGCGTGCCCCACCCGCTCGCAGCAGCTGTCCGTGTGCGTCGGTACTGCCGCACATAGTGCGTGCTCCGCCCGCTCGCAGCAGTTATCCACCTGCGCCGGTATTGCCGCACATAGTGCGCACCCTGCCCGCTCGCAGCAACTGCCCGCCTGCGCTAGTGTTGCCGCATATAGTGCGCGCCCTGCCCGCTCGCAGCAACTGCCCGCCTGCGCTGGTGCTGCCGCACATAGTGCGCGCCCCGCCCGCTCGCCGCAGCTCTCCGCCTGCGCCGGTACTGTCACACATAGTGCGCGTATTTGGGCTGCCGGGGCAGCCGCAGTCGCACTGCATGTCAGAGCTGCGGTCACGCTGCGTGCGTATTTGGGCTGCCGGGGCAGTGATCGCACTTGTCGCGAACCCGTGCACAGCGCGTCCCTACAAAGCACGACTGTCTGGTCCCTACTATTATATAGCCTCGCTTACTGCCAGTATCTCTAGGGCACATGCACAGCACCACATATATTGTATTATGGCACTGCACAGCTAGTACAACAACTGTCTCTTCACAAAGTTCAAACATTTTGGTAAATATGCTCAGCTTCACCTACAGTATGCAAGCTCTTTTTCTCAACATGTAAAAGACTGCAGAATACAGTTCTGACGCTCGTCGTTGAATACAACTTCAAGAAGAGAACAACTTCACACACAAAAGAGTATCAGTAAACCATAAATTACAGTAATACCTCACATTTAAGGAAATGCTGGGTTAAGGAAACAGCCAGCTTTTCGGGGGGGGAGGGGGGGTCGGAAAAATGCGGAAAAAGCTGGGCTGGAAAAAAAACATTAAGAAAATGTACCCAAATAAGGAAATGAAGGCTGCCGAATCATTTCGTTAACGGAAATCGGAATGTCATATTAAGGAAACGAAGGCTAGCTGAACATCAGGAAATTCCATTATTATTAAGCTCAACCGTGTCACTCTGCATTGATGCTTTCTCGGTCTCACCGCTGGGACTCTCATTGAGTGGCGCTTTGGCCTTGATACGCGTTATGACTATCGACTTCAAGTCGTCGTAGTCTTCCTGACTAATCATCCCACTTTGCAAGTCAGCATGTAATTCTCGCAGTTCCTGGCGACTGCTCGGATCCATGCTGAATTTAAGAGAATGCGCTGGCTGACTGCGCTTTCCAATCCCTAAAAAGAAATGGACTTAAGAGAAGAGGCTGGCTGACGCTCGAATCGCGTTTCCTTTTCGTTAGTCATTTCGGTAAGAGGCTGACGCAGGGGGTCAGAAAATACGGAAAAGCTAGGCTGGTCTAAATTTCTGTGCACCACCGAGGCCTTGTCCCATGTCACCCAAGAGCACATATCGAACTTGCGCGTCACGGAGGCCAGGTACTCTGGTTTGAACACGACGCCATAGGAGGCGTGTTTGTGATACAACCCATGAGCCTCACAGAGATAGTAAGCTGCTTTGGCGCGAGGTGTGGCTCTAGTCCTGAGGACACGCAACGTGCCCTGCTGCGGGCCCTCGATCAGGTGGAGTCTGGCCATCAGGTCGGTCAGCTCATCACCGCAAATCATGTCCTCCATATGTTGCCGTATAATAGTGACCACGAGACTGCCACTGCAGCCAGCTGACTATCCTCCCAGGGGCATGTGCTCACCTCGCTGCCCCAGTGCCGCAGAATAGGAGTAGCGGTGCATATGCTTGTTGCTGAGCTCGCACGTGCGCAGTCCCTTCCCCCGCTCCACGTTGGGCTTCCCCAACATGTGGATCACCTTGCCTCGCCGATACTGGTATCTGACGAGGAAGACCGTCTGCCCATCCTTCTGTGTCAGCTCCGCAATCTGGGCTGGGTCCGGCCAAGTAGACTCCCGCGCGGTGTCCACGCTGCTGGTGTCAGACTCAGCCTGATAGGTGCCCTGGAATACTGGCGGCTGGTACTCCTTTCTCCCAGGGTCGAACTGTCCCTCGGGCCACGTCTGATGCGACAGCCGCAGTGGAGCTGGCGCTGTCTCTGGTCGCAGAGTGTGGCCAGACGGCCCTTCGCCATACCTCGTCACGGTCTTATGTAGACGAGCTGGCGGCCGAGCTGGTGGTGCTCGCCTGGCTCCATAACTCTCCAGCTCGTCACGCGCGTCGCTCTCAGACTTGCAAGCGGAGAGCATAATCCTGCCCTCCCCCAAGTGCGGGAGTTCTTGGGCAGCGGCGTTGGTGTCGAACACCTCACCGTGCCCCCCCTCACCATCCGTAACTGGGTAGAATTTCTCCACTTTGCATGTCAGGTCCGACAGCGCCAGCAACGGGGCAGTCTGCCTGCCAGCCAGCACCTCGTCGTACCTCAGCTTCAGACGCGCCCGCAGATTCATGACGTCCACCTTCTGAATGTACTTTAAGGGATGGTAACACCAGCGTTGGTCCCTCTCGTAGCAGAAAGGCAGCTGGAACTCCCCGCTCACACTGCCCATTGGGGCCATGCGCTCGTTGCTGCCCTCAGCGTGACGCACCAGGCTTTCCATGAGCTCCCAGAGAGCCCTGGTCTTCTCACCGAGGACACAGAAGTGGCGCCCCCTCTTGTCCCACATCAAAGTGCCAGTGACGGTGCCTGTCGGGTACACCTGCTGGGCGCTAAGCGACGCTAGGACTCTTGCACCGCAGCCATGGTGTGGCGCCCTGCTTCTCGGTGCACCTGACAGTCGGGAGGTACCACTGGGTCGCTGTCCTTCTTCCACCTGGCGCGAGTGACCCAGGTGTCTGCAGCCACCTTGGTCTCCTTGTCAACCTTCTGGTCCACCAATGTGAAATCACGCCACAGGAGCTCTGTCTCCAAGATATCCTTCTCCTCCCCACAACGCGAGAATGTCACCCGCACGTAGCCTGGATCCAGCGTCAACTCCCTGGGCTCACTGTAGAGTTTGCACAAGCGCGCATAACCTGTGCGATCCACGAATAGTCGTTGCTGAGTCCAGCTCCCACCCTCGGTCTCGTTAGACCAGGGGTTCACTGCCATGCCCGGCCAAGGCTGTACGCTAGCTGAGAGGTACTCCGCGTCGCTTGCTGCCTCCTGCTCCCGTGTCAGGTCTGGATGACCAGGATCAGTCTGAGCCAACTTCAGCCTTGTTGGTGTGACTGGCGTCGTGTCCACTGGCTCCTCGGAGCTGACCCATTCGCCTCTGGTTGCCACATTTGCCTTTCGTTGCCCTTGCAGCAAATTCAACATCTGGTATGTTACAGATGTGCCAGGCGCAGGGGGTGTGAACCTGAGACTCTCGGCATGTAAGCTGACTCGTCCAGTGAGTTCAGCTCGTATTAGTGAGCTAGGTCGTAATGCTCCTGCCTCCACCATGGACCTGCAACGCGCGTCGAGCATCCTTCGTTCTTCTTTGTTGAATCTCTTCACTCTGAGCTCCTCCAGGAATGAATCTAGGAGCTGAGCTAGTTCAGGATGACCTCGCGAGAACGCACATCGCTCCCCTGAGAGGGCCAGGCGGTCCTCTCCCGTTGCTCCAGCGTTGGCAATCTCTTGCTGGTGTGAGGTAGAGTCGTCGAAGATCTCCGTTGCAAGGCACACTCTGGGGTCCTCATTTATCTTGCACCTCACGTCGGCGGGTGGCATCAGCTCGATCAGCCGTAACGTGACCTTCTCTCTCATACCCAATGACACCGCGGCCTCAGAAGTGGCAATACCGCGGTACAGGTCGATAGTAAGCTTCAACGCGTTCTTCAGCGGCCCAGTGCCCACTAGGAAGTCCCAAGTGGTGTCGTTGGTGAATGTAACGAAGGCATGAATGCGATGGAGCGTCATGTAAGGTGTCCCCGCCGCGAGGATCACGTCCACATAACAGTACTTGGTGAACTCGGCAGGACTGCCATCGCATCTGGCAACCCTGGCTCCTGTCTCTGCGTCAAAGATTGTTAGCCCAAGCTGCTTGACTGTCCCGAGGAGGATGATGTTGTAGTTGGCACCGGTGCCAAGAAACAGGGCCTTGTACAACATCAACAACCCGCCAGAGGCCATGCGGGACATGCCTTGAGCAAGCGTGGCATTCAGCAGCTTACACACAGGCTGGACCTGTGCCATTGCTGTGAGCTGTTCTTCTGTGAGGCCACTAAGCATCCTCTTTTTTAGCAGCTCGTAGGTCTCAGCCTCCATATATAGTCCCTGCGTGCAGCTTGCCCCTCACGCTGAAGTCCATCACGCCGAACTTGTCTTGAATTGCGGCTGCCGCTGCAGTGACCGTGACTCTCCTTCTCTTCGGTTGTTCCACCACATCCTCGGGCATCTCGTCCAAGGGTATCTCCGCTTCATCGCTGTCCGAACCGGACTCCAAGCCTGGGCAGAAGCGGTTCGGAAACAATCGCTGACAAAGAATTGATCGATCACCGGAAAAAAACAGCCGGTAAAAGAATTGTGCGGAAAGGCCGTCTGAAAAAGAAGATTTCTTCCGAAACACAACGCTACTGTCGTCGTTTGTTATACCAAGCTTGCGCACGGAACCGGCAGCAAGCGAGAGGTTACAAACGGACGTCGATTGACACAGTTTTCACACGAATTTGCCGTTGAAAGACAAATCGCGCGGAAAGATCGCCGTACGAGAAGAAAAAGCACCAAAATACGGTGCAGTCGCTGTGGCCCAATTACAAACGTACGGTCGCTGCCGGCACGGAAGGCTGCTGACACTTGCCTCGGCTAAAATTAGTTAATTCAAGCTATGATTCCACCGTTGTGCGAAGATTTCTGCGGAAAGGTCGCCGGGAAAAAAAAGTCGCTGGCCCGAGGCAAGTTTTGAAGTCGTGAAGTCGTCATTATGCGGATACAGAGTCGATATAATTATGCCGATTCGTGGTGTTCTCACGAGAACACGATTTGCCGTTGTTCAGGCACGATTCCTTCGCCCAAGGGCGGAAATTTCAAGCTAAAATTATGTTGGTACGGGAAGTTGTAGAACGCAAGTACCAACGGAAGTCGTGAACCACGACCACGCTGATACCAGTTAAACAGGGTGTGAGGACTGAACCAGTCTCACCGATATGTAAGCTAACACTCACAGGTAATATGCTGCCAAGATCATAGGGGTAATATCGGAATATCGGAATTTCGGTTAAACTTTACTGTTTGGAGTTCCTGAGCACAGGTTGGTGCAGATTGTATCTTAATTAAAAAACTGACATGAGAGCTTGCTCAGCTCTTTATTAAGTAGTAGCATGCCGACTCGAATTCCCTCAGCTCACCTCGGATTCGATAGTCATATGCTCAGTCACTTCATGTTCAGCAGTCCGATGTCCTGTCTTGTCATACAACCCTTGGACTGCAGCTGCCAATCATAAAATAATCTCTGCTCTGATTTCCTAAATAATCATAGATCTGATGATGTGGCAAGAACTGAGGCTCTCCTGGTTTCCCTCCAGTTCTGTTCAGCTGTTCGAGTATTAAATGGTTGCTGGATGTGACACCCCGTGTGTGTCACAGTCCTTTGTCTGTACTAGTACCCCGTACAGTACGGGTGTCACAGGTTTAGGGTTTCCGGCTTAAGCCGAGCTTCACTCTTTCTAAGGGACTTCTGATGTTATCTTAAGTGAAAGCATTCTGTATTCTACCACCACAATATATAGTCGGTACTATATATCTGACAGGTTATGGTGCGCCAGGCACCTTCCACTACTTTTGATTTCATGAGTGGCTAAGCCGCTCCGCTTGGTGGGGCGTGGGGGACCAATTTGATATCGTGATTTTCGCGGTTGCGGTTGCTTGAGAGCTAGTTTACGGGCGGATTAATTTGGGCTCGCTGCAGCGTGCGCCTATCTGGGATTATTTTGGATTGTCCGCGCTGGATTTCACTCGACTGGAACCTGATCAATTTTTTGTCGTGAGACTCCTTGGCCGCCGCGTTTCGATCTTTCAATTTCACAGTTACGGCTTCTTTATTTATCCGTTCCGGCACTGCTTCTCACGGCTCTCAACCATCGCTTTGACGTATTCTTTCGACATCGGCCCTCTACCCCAACGCTCCCGCCTACTGGATTTTCATTATGAGTGTAAATTCCCACGTCACGCCTCCCTTGGGGGCTCACAACCGAATTAGACTAGACACAATTTTTTCACGCGACGTCGGGTCTCGTTACAGGCCGACGCCAAATTCTCCGGGAGTTGCCCTCACGGCTCCGGACCGGACTCGCGCCACGGCCGTCCAAAATTCCACTTGGGACGTGGACATTATCAAGAGAATTTCTCGTGACGCCTTGGGTTCGAAGGATGACACCTTTCATGGGGACGAAGTACGCCGTAACACGCTCTGGACATCCATTGTGAAGTCTTTATACAGCGCGCATTCGAGCAGAAGGACTCCGCCAATGCCGCTCTTTTTGATTTGGCAGACGCGACAAGGGAGGTCAACTCCATCTTCAATGCGATCCTCTTTTCGACCTTGACTTCGTTGACTTCTCCAAATTCGCCGGCACGACGTTGGGTTGAAGCCTCGGGACGGGCTTCGCCTCAGAATGGCAAGCGTGCTCTTCTCGAGGTGACCAAGAGATTGATCCCTCGCGTTGTTCGCCCTCTTGGTCATTACGAAGAGCTTTGCTCTATCTCTTTCGACGGCAAGAAGGATCCCGACCCCCTTATCCAAGACTTCGACGCGTGCCTCACTGCAATCAGCAACGGCGCTTCTGGGCCTCTTGACGACATGATGGCCAAGAAGCAGCTTCTGGCTTCCCTCGACCCCGAGTTCTACGACAAGGTCCTCACCCCGCTTCGTCTCGACGTCGAGTTGGCCAAGGTCGAGCTCGAAGACATCTACGCCCACATCCTCGAGATTTGGGATGCCAACGCCGGCAAGCGCAAGCACGTGCCCTTCGTGGACAAGTCCAATGTGCTCTACTCTGGTCTGCCGTCCGCATTAATGGCCAGTCCCGCCGGGAATTTCCCGGGAAAACGGGAATTCCCGATGGGAATGCCATACTTACGAGTCGAACGGGAATTTTGCGTGTTCCCGTCACCATAAAGCGAGACTTCCGGGAATTCTGAGGTGTTCCCGTCATCATTGAATTGTTGATTTAAAATCTATTAAAACAAATATTAAATTCCCGTTTCTGAAAGGGACAGGGTACGGGCGCTGGGAACTTGTCCAACTTTTCCGATGACACATGATGACTGCATGTCACGGCTGCGTCTATCACGTGAGACACAGCGACACAGTGACCGCAATGAACGTCGCCGGCAGCAGACGGTGAACACATCGACATCGCGAACACCATTGCCGCTGCCGATGCCGTTGCGTGACTGCTTACTCGTTACAGTACTCGTTTCCTTGACCCATCCCAATCCGCAATTGCATCGTAAAATTCTTCCGCTACAGTACGCAATTTCTTCAACGTTCCTCCGCCTCATGGGGCGAACGGTGCTGTGACTGCTGTGATACACGCAGGGATTTCCAAAGTGCTCGGCTACTTTTATTTTTCAGTTCGCTTATCATAATGTGTACCCAACCATATCGAGTGTTGTTCTATTATGCTTATGTATACGGCGATGCTAATGTTATCTGAAGAAAACAATTCTAGTTCGAAAACAAAACAACCGCAGCAGCCTGTGTAGAGTGCCCTGCGGCACAGACGCCCCGTTAGCGAGACCGTTGGGTTTGATCCCAAGCGGGAACCAGGCTCCACGGACTACGGCCTCTAAATGTCTACGGCAGCGGGATAGTGGCCACGTTTCAGATGCACCCCATGCGCTGAGTTCGTTGGTTCCTCAGCGCGAATGCATGAACGGCGGCGGACCTGCGGCCACACACAACTGCCGAAGCGCCTTGCTTCACTGTGGGGAATGAGCGCACAGCAAACCTAGTGCATAAGAGGAATAAAACTGTTCTCATAAAACAAGCATGTTGTCATCTCGCGTTGACGGAAATGGCAAGCGCAGCGGCAACTCACACCGAGGAAGCAGATCACGCGCCTGCAGTCTGCGGCTCTTGCAGAGCGAGCGACGGAATGTCGAGGGGTTGCGGTTGTAGCCGTTTTCGCGAGCACTTTCTGATAATATCACAAAATACTACGCCAGTTCGGACTTTCCGGCTGTGCACGTCGCGCCTTCTGCGTGCGTGTTTGCACCACCTAACGTATCATTGCGGGAAGCCGTGAACTGTTCTAAAATTCCCACTGGGAATTCCCGTTTTGCAGATTCCATGTGTTCTATATGGAAGTTCCCATTCCCATTCCCGGTACCCCTCCCCCTGTGTGAAACGAAACCTGAGTTGAGGTATTTCGAACTTGAGTTATGAGAAAAA
>LGRX02010680.1:0-39312 GCA_001247695.2 Cymbomonas tetramitiformis
GATTACAGGGTGCCCCACATCACGGGGCTGTCCGTAGGGCTGATGCACCGAGCATTGTGAGCCCGAAGCATGTGTCATATAGCTCACAGGGTGCCCCGCATCACGGGGCTGTCCGTAGGGCTGATGCACCGAGCATTGTGAGCCCGAAGCATGTGTCATGTAGCTCACATGGTGCCCCACATCACGGGGCTGTCCGTAGGGCTGATGCACCGAGCATTGTGAGCGCGAAGCATGTGCCATATAGCTCACAGGGTGCCCCACATCACGGGGCTGTCCGTGGGGCTGATGCACCGAGCATTGTGAGCCCGACGCATGTGTCATATAGCTCACGCGGTGCCCCGCATCACGGGGCTGTCCGTAGGGCTGATGCACCGAGCATCGTGAGCGTGAAGCATGTGTCATATAGCTCACAGGGTGCCCCACATCACGGGGCTGTCCGTAGGGCTGATGCACCGAGCATTGTGAGCCCGAAGCATGTGTCATATAGCTCACAGGGTGCCCCGCATCACGGGGCTGTCCGTAGGGCTGATGCACCGAGCATTGTGAGCCCGAAGCATGTGTCATGTAGCTCACAGGGTGCCCCACATCACGGGGCTGTCCGTAGGGCTGATGCACCGAGCATTGTGAGCCCGAAGCATGTGTCATATAGCTCACAGGGTGCCCCGCATCACGGGGCTGTCCGTAGGGCTGATGCACCGAGCATTGTGAGCGCGAAGCATGTGTCATATAGCTCACAGGGTGCCCCGCATCACGGGGCTGTCCGTAGGGCTGATGCACCGAGCATTGTGAGCGCGAAGCATGTGTCATATAGCTCACAGGGTGCCCCGCATCACGGGGCTGTCCGTAGGGCTGATGCACCGAGCATTGTGAGCGCGAAGCATGTGTCATATAGCTCACAGGGTGCCCCACATCACGGGGCTGTCCGTAGGGCTGATGCACCGAGCATTGTGAGCGCGAAGCATGTGTCATATAGCTCACAGGGTGCCCCACATCACGGGGCTGTCCGTAGGGCTGATGCACCGAGCATTGTGAGCGCGAAGCATGTGTCATATAGCTCACAGGGTGCCCCGCATCACGGGGCTGTCCGTAGGGCTGATGCACCGAGCATTGTGAGCGCGAAGCATGTGTCATATAGCTCACAGGGTGCCCCGCATCACGGGGCTGTCCGTAGGGCTGATGCACCGAGCATTGTGAGCCCGAAGCATGTGTCATATAGCTCACAGGGTGCCCCGCATCACGGGGCTGTCCGTAGGGCTGATGCACCGAGCATTGTGAGCCCGAAGCATGTGTCATATAGCTCACAGGGTGCCCCGCATCACGGGGCTGTCCGTAGGGCTGATGCACCGAGCATTGTGAGCCCGAAGCATGTGTCATATAGCTCACAGGGTGCCCCGCATCACGGGGCTGTCCGTAGGGCTGATGCACCGACATGCATTGCCTCAGACATGCATTGGCTGTAGGGATGAATGACATACGGCGGCATTGGTGTTTGTTGGGTTGTGCAGGCCTCCAGCCAAAGGGAACCACCGCAAAATGCTTCTCGGCAAAGCGATGGTGCTTCGGGTTTCACTGACGTGGTGTTCCAGACCTTCCGAAGCGTGCGTGGAATGTATCGTTTGATACAATCTATTTTGACGACTGTCACTCTCATCCAATCTTGCTTGCAACCTGGTCTCACAGACCTCCCAGATGCCGTAGCTCGAAGGGTGGTGCAACTGCAAGCGCAAGAAGCCATGGCTCACACCCAGGCAAGCGACAATATGTTGGAAATGAACTTGCGTCGATGCTCCACACTTCATCAACTGGCGGATGCTACGAATTGTCAATTGGAGGATTGGCACGAGGATCACCCGAGATTAGTTTGCCGCACCTGCTTACATCAGAAAACTTCGGGTGGTACTGATAGGAAGGGTGTTCCAGTCACTCTGGTAGCCGGCAACAATCGAGCAGCACTTGGTGTGATTGATGCATCACAAGCTACTAAAACGGTTCGAGCCGCCCTCTTGAGACACAGGCAGTCATCAGCACATCGATGGTGTGTAGCAGAAGATCAAAGAGAGGAAGAACAGGCATCGAAGCGGAGAAAGGTCGGGATCACTCTGGGTCGGATGGCATATGAATGCATTCGAGAGGGTGATAGCTATTGCAGGTATGAGAGACGTTGTGTCGAGCAGCATTTGGTCGGGACGCATATTGGGCAGTACCACCACAGCCGCCACTTTGTCTCCGACATGTTACCCATCTTTCATCAGATTCTGCTCAAGCGCTTATGCGACTGGGTGACCCAGGGTGACCCGGTTTGAGCGTCTGAAGCAGTTGGAGCAAGTATTCAGTTTGCGAAAGTTGTGTTTGGGTACAGATGACATGCAGGGTTGGCCTGCAATTCATGCATGGATGGCGGCAGCTATCCAAGTGGCATCCTTGGAAACCTTGCAGGGACAACATGTGGTGATGCGTGAGCGCCTCCAAAAGTTCTCACAAGAGGAGCCATATCAGGGACGGTGGAAGGCAGCCCTTGCAATGGACATGACTCAATTTGGAATTCAAACCCAAAAGGATGCAGATGGCCACGAGGTGAAGTTCAAGGACTGCAGCGAGACGGTGATCATGCGCGATGTCTTCACGGTGCCAGGACTTTACGAGGGGTTGCATGATTGGTTATATGCTTTCACGCACGCGGCTCTCAAGTTCCAAAATGAAGCTGTGATCGAAGGTCAAGGCTCTACAATTGACCGCCACGCGGACAAGACGCGAGGGTTAACTCAAGAGAAGTATGTAATGGAGAGCTTCGTAGATTACAATGGTCCCGTCAGCCATGAGGCTGATGAGTTCATTATCAAGGCACTTGACAAGCGCTTTGAGAGGAGCAGAGATGGAGCATGGCACTTTACATCAACCGATGAGAGAGGGCGTGCCAAGCCGTGGGGTGTGTCTCAAGTTGTAGATAGGCATATGAAGAAGCGTAGCAGGCTGCCATTCATGGAATGTAAGGATTGATGCCTTTGGATTATTGCAATGGATGCGGCAAGCCTTTCATAATACGTTAAACATTTCTTAGTTGAGCTTTTCAACTTGTAGCTTACATCGATGAACTCAAAGTAACATATGATAGGCAATATATATATTTGTTGGTTATACGAGTCATATAAAGCCTTGGCGCCTAATCACTCATCAATGCCATACTTCATATCGTCATCGGCGGTGAATTTTCGTATAATCACGGATGAATACGCAAGCATAAAGCACTTCATAAATATTGCCGATGGTGCGAGGAATATTCCTTGTTCATAAATAGTGCCGATGGTGCGATGGAATATTCCATGTTTGACATGATCATTAATTATTTCATTAAGGAATCGATGGTTTTTTGAAAAGGAATATTCCCTTTTTTTCGGAGCGGCGCCTCGCGGCGGGCGGCTTTGACTCGCTCCGCTCGCGCTTCGCTGCGCTCGCACTCGCTTCGCTCGCACCGGCGGTTGCCGCCGGCTTTGCCAACTATTACAGCTAGGACCTTCTTACACCCATGGGGGCTTGCATAATTGTGCCCTAGAGTTGAGGTATGATCGCGAAAATACAAAATGCTCCTTATGTTGGCTGCAGCCAACATAAGAAATTTGTGCAATGTGAGCGGCATGAGAAGGGCATAGAAAAATCGAACACCTATGTTGTCAAGATCTCGAGCTGCTCTTTCTGCAGTGTCTTGTCAAAACTTTCATCCGAGTTCATCTTGACCCTCAAAATATCGATCGAAGTAACATGGGTATGTAAACACCCAAAATTCCTTGGAAATTCCGCAGATTTTCATATTCTCTTGAATAGTAACCCAAATTCTCGCAGATGACTTCGAGCGTCCCAATGTTGTTAACGCATGTGTGAAAGAGAACATCCCCGCCGTCATTTTGAGCTAATAAAATGTACAATCCGGTACCGACAGCTCCCGGCATTGTCAGCAAGGCTTATGTTGGCTCCAGCCAACATAAGGGGCCCTAATGTTGGCTATAGCCAACAGATGGGTAACAGACAATTGGATGCGATGCTTACGTTCATGCGGTGTGTGCACTGACACACTGCACATGATGATGTGTTGTCGCTGTTACAAGCACATATATATGTCTTGCCATAGTGCCTTGACAACGATGCTGACGACAGTGATGACGATGCTTTGAAATCAACAAATATCGCTGCCGGTGAGTGCATATGTATGACAACAACTCAGTATAGTAGAGCGTATGACTTATTCGCAATGGTATGCTGGCTATTGCATATCATCCTTGCAATCATGCAATTATGCACACACACACACACACTGAACGGCATGAGATCGGCCAGCAAAAGCCAACCCATCAACATCCCAGTGGATGTCAAGAGCAGGGCGGGGCCGTGACAAGATACCACAAACGCATACATATTCCCAACCCAGATGCAAAGCAGCATGGAAAGATGATACGATGTGACCGGTCGTCACGAAAAAACTGTTGGTCTCTGGGTTACGGAGTAAGCGGACCCTGCTGGCATGCCCCCCGGTGGCTCCCGGTCGATGGATGGGACCTGTTGGTCCATGGTTATGTCATGAATGCAGTCACACCACACAGCATGGACACCCCACGTCAAAAAAAGGAAACATGCGGGCACCTAAGTGCTCCCCACAAAATTCACACACACACACGCACGCACACACCGCTTTTCACTTCGACTCGTTCACTTTTTGTTAATTGTGTTGACCCGAGTGTTACAAGGGTTGCAAGTGCCTAGTTTTGTTTCAGAAAGCTTTCCAAAAACATAGCAGGGTGGCTGCACTTTTTTTCTGAGAAAGCGATGTCGACCGAAAGTTTGGAACCCTGTGGGAGTGAGCGGCGGCCTATACTTTGAAAGCGGGTCGGCCCACGAGGCTGATCAGCTTTTGTTGTATGCACTGCACTCAATCAATGTATGCCGGTGGTATCGCCCGGTGTACATGTAAGTCGCGGTCCGTGTAATATCGGATGCCTCTGTTGCTTGGCGCATGCCAATCGCTTTGTAGTAAGCCAGAGTGTAATTAATTTGCACTCAATCAACTGGAAGAGTGTCAATTGCCACGCAACAATATGATAGCCCCCCTTATTGCACCACATTAGGTACTGCTATTGCACATTACCATTTGCATCATATGCACATGGCATTTCTCATTTTTCATTTCCCAACCCACACATGTGCACTATGCACGCGCGCACGTACACACACAGTCACACACACACACACACACTCAGTGCTCGTATAACCCCCTTTGCAACACCCTGCACAGCACACTTTGATTAAAAATAAATAAAAATGAGTAAATTAATTTCCCCGGCCCTACTCTGGGCCGAACACACTTTGATTGCTCTCAAAAATTGAAAATCATAACTCCCCCTTTGACAATAAATGGAACTACCCTAAGCACGCATGGACACACACACACACATAGCACAACACTCACGCATGCACGCACATGCATGCATGAACCAATTTGAGTTCTAGATTCCGAGCCGTTGAGTATCTTTGATTTAATTAGTATGACTATATGTGGTATAAACTGGGCCCACACAGTGATTCACTATTCTCTCTGACAAGTTTCGGGCACGGAAAAAAACTAGTCTGAGCTATGCCAAAACAATTAATTCTTATGTTTATATAGCATACAATTTTCACGTGTGGTTCTCTTGTATATACTGAGACTTAACATATCATAACTTAAACATAGCATGCACGCACATGCATACATGAACCACCGGTGATGATGACATTTATATAAAATGACTACTAGCTAGTTTTGGCACAACAAGCATGCCGAAGTGCACATGCACACACACCCGAAGGTACGATAGGATACGATGGGAACGATAGTTTCAGGAAAGTGATAAGCAAAATAGGAGCACCCGCCAAAGAAAAGGCAGGCCCTGGAAGACGAATCAGGACGGTAGCAACCACCGCAGGGGGAAAGATCAATTTGACTGCGCAAGGATGCCAAAAGCGAGTGGCCTGAATATCTCACGAGCTGTGATATACGTGGGCACACCTCAGAAAGCCTCTTGATGTCAGAATGCACATACACAAAGTACTCCTCCTTGCAATTACGTCACGTGGAATTGGCAAACTGTCCAGCCCTTGGGACGCTGGATGTATGCTTACAGAACTCCGAATGAAATGTTGATACACTGAACGGACCTTATTAGCATAGTAACTCTGCACGAGATGTACGATGATTGTCATACATGACATAATAATAATCACCGTACGGGATCGATACTGTAACAAACGAGTACGGGATGTAACAAATGAGTACGGGACGCAACAAACGCATCGTACCCACCCTAGGACGAAAACGAACAACGAGAAAATGTAAATGGCACATGTTATAGTAATATATAAACGTGTACAATCCATATAATAAAGTACATATACCCCTCGTGCATCAAAGAGTAAAAAATCCAACCCACCCACCCGACAAGATCCGGGCAGTGGGGGCGAGCAAATAAATGACCCCCAAAAGGCCATGTGTATACACAATAATAATTGTGAGGACGGGGATAACATCAAGAGGAACCCAATATCCAACGGAGTTCTGCCCTCACACTTCAGATGTGCCACCCATCATAAAATATGATAGGAATATGAAG
The DNA here is from genome assembly GCA_001247695.2 of Cymbomonas tetramitiformis. Lineage (NCBI taxonomy): Eukaryota > Viridiplantae > Chlorophyta > Pyramimonadophyceae > Pyramimonadales > Pyramimonadaceae > Cymbomonas > Cymbomonas tetramitiformis. Next base: position 6,636 of record LGRX02010680.1, read on the forward strand.
AAGTAGTCAATATAAAAGAGGTAAAGCCATATATCCCAACAAGAGATACAACTCACACACCACGCCAAAATGACGGGCGCCTTGCCTTAATATAAAACGGGCACGGCGTGCAGCATGCTTCTCAGCTCGTGCACTCTCACGCAAAAACCGTTGCGTGTCAATCGATCTATCATTATCATCTGATCTGTTTGCAGTATTCGGTTCTAAGGATAACCAACGAATGTGAGTTGTACGAGAGTATAGTGTAATGAAGAGTTTTTTCGGTCAATACACCATGCAACATTAGAGGGCAAACACCCAGGCGTATGCCCATTGAATAGTGTAAATGCATGAACAAATACAAAGAATGCAAAAGGGTCCCAAGCGTGTTCATAAAAAACATCAGGAGCATATAAACCCAAAAATGCAGGATCGGTTACGATATCCGAAGCACAACCACTAGTAGAATGAATGCGTTGAAGCAAGTTGCTATCATTATTGTGATAAGGATGTTCAATATTAATAGCGATATGGTTAGCAGCACTACGGCCGACACCTTTAAATACCAAAGCTGGCATATTCACCACCAGTGTAGAGATGTGCAATAGACATTTCAACTCTAAACGTTGTTTAAGCCATGAATGAAGTTGAGAAAGTAAAGATACACTAGTATTGATATGGCAATCCACATCATCAATAAGAGCATCAATCAACATGTTAATAATGTCCACTCGCGTGCCGGAAGCATTATACCAACTCCACAACGCAGTACAACGGTTCTGAAAAGAATCCGGCCCCCGTGACATAATGAAGCCATCAACATAAGGGAAAGCCAAATGTCGTAAATCAGGAAACTGCTGAAGGTTTAGGACGGAGAGCATCTGCGAAGCATAGGGATCACTTCAATACGTAGCATCTCTTTTGATGCTTTCACACATATTGTAACATTTTGTATTGTATTGAACATGTATTGTCAATACGCGTGCAATATGCCTGCAATATGTGTTCAATACGATGTATTGCACGCGTCCAGAAACGTAGGGATCCAGTACCGGTTGCACTGCAATACTTCAAAGGCAGGGATCACTTCAATACGTGAGAGCTCACTTCAATACGTGAGGGCTCACTTCAATACGTGAGGGCTCAAGACCTTGAGCCCTGCCTTTAGCCCCCCCTTTCAGTATGCTGCGGAAGTGTTGAAGTGAGCCCTAAAAAAGTTGAAAAAACATGTTCTTCAATTCTGGTGAGACTTGTTATATGGACTCAGGAGCTATATTTTGCGACATAGCTTGTGTGCGTTTTTTGTGGGGGGGGTCCGAAAACCTACTTTTGGGTTATTGCTTTACTTGAAAGTTCCTTCAGCATATCGTCAATATGTCCGCAGTATATGTCCAACATATTACAGCATAGTTGCAGTACATTTTCGAAGGGTGATGGGCGTGGTAAAGGGGACTTCAATGCAGTATGGTCCGAGGAGATCAAATTGTTCATGGTGAAAAGCGACCTCGCCATGAACGATCCCCTCAATCATCATCACCAAGTGATGCGGAGCGACATCGAACCGGCTTGCCTTCGGCTAGAGCCGCCGCCCTCGTCCAAGGGAAGGCGGCCCCCCCGTACAACAATCTTCGTTAGCCAAGCGCGCGATGAGAAATCCCGCGCAAGGCGGGTGCTTAGCCGATCGAGAGCCGATCAAACCTTCCAACGCTCAGGAGGGTACATCGCTCAAACCCCCTCCCAATATCAAGCTCATATTCCCGGAAGGTTGGAGTACCGCGGAAGGCTTCCGCGACCCGGAGTATGAAACGATTACGAAGAAGAAACGCCTTTTGGCGTGGATTCCGCCTCCACATCTTCCAATATCTACGAGGGAACTGGAGTTGTCCGCGAGGTAGCACCCTTTCTCTTTCTTCTCGACGTTGAGGTTGTGTCTTTCTTGCTTCACAGGACTCTTTGCTACATGTATGCAACATGGTTACCATATGTTGCATACATATTGAGAGCATATTGTAGGGATCCGGGAACACATTGCAGGAAAGTCGATCCGCACTATGTGGAAGTGGACACGGTATGGCATCATAAGTGGCTGCCAACGCGACTGCTCCCGCACGATTTCTCCAGATTGGCGCACGATTCATCTCCAGACAATACCGCGTGGCCGGCTTGGTTACCACCTTCCGACATCTTGGAGCTAGAAGCGGCAACGGTAACCTTTAAGGGGAAATCGTTTCGACTTGTTCCACCGGTGCCTAATTGCTTGCAACGGATTGTCGAAAGGATTCGTGGCATGCAAGAGGCAAGGTAAGGGACTCTCGTGGGGCATGATTTCCCTCGTCCCACCATTCCTCACGTGGCTCGCTGCAATAGTGCTGCAGCACGCGATCGTGATGGTTGCAGCATGTTGATGGGATGTTGAAAACATGTTGGGACGATATTGTGCAGAGATGCGGGCGAGGCGCCCCCCGAGGCGCACGAGGCCCAAAGCAAGGAGACCCCCCCGCCGCCCAATGCTGAGGCACCCACGAGCCCTCCACTAGCCGGCGGGAGTGCAAGGTAAGGGACTCTCGTGGGGCATGATTTCCCTCCCACCATTCCTCACGCTACAACGCTGCTTGGGCTGGAATTCAACGAGGCCGCGCGCAACTTTGCCGAGGAGGAGGGCCTGCACCCAGAATGGGGGCAAACGGAGTGGGTGTAGAATTCGAAAGGTGAGTTTTGTATTACAGTAGTGCAACAATTCTGTAATTGTGTTCAATATGTCATACATGTATTGACGGTATACAACAACACGGACAGGGGAACCGCATGAGGTGTACAAAATGACAAACGGTCCATGGGGGATCCCACCGCGTCCGAAGGCTTCGACCACCTTACGTTCTCGGGAAACAGCACTCGCCTTCTTGAAGGAGTTGCGGGGAGTCACCCGGTGGGGCGATGGGCATAAGCATTTGTTGCGCACCTCAACCGCCTCCAACGGCGCAAAATACGCAAAGCACCTCAAGGCGCATGAGGCTTTGAAGGCTTTCGAGTCCAAGTTGTTGGTGGTATTGTCCTCTTGGCCTCGCGATGATGGTGAAGTCGACAATGCGCTGCGGGACATTGTGTCCAAACTGACTATCACCATTGTACGGGAATGCATTGCGCATTCCATAGAACCTCGGGTACGTATTCAATGTTGGTGTGATATGAGTTCCACATGTCACAGGTATGTTGAATATATGTTACAAACGTATTGAATCGTATGTGCAGGATATGGAGTATTTGAGAGAGCAAACCAGACTTTTCTTTGAGGACTTGGAAGCGAATGGTCCTCCACAGTGGCTTGCAATCAACACCCATAAAATCTGGCACTGTGCCGATCTGCTCCTGCGATTCGGACCTGTGCGTGAATGGTGGATTTATGCCTTCGAGTCCATGAATGGCAAGCTAGCTAGGTGGGTGAAGAACAATGCGTTCCCCGTGGCAAGCATCATGAACGGCTATCTAAGGTTGAAAACCTTGCGCTCCCTACGAGGCATCCTGACCATGCTTTTGAACCGAGAAAGAGCTACTGCCGGCCGTGTCCCGCGGGCTTTGATGGCGGGCCCCGCTCCCGGCATCGTGGTCACTACCTTCGGGGAGAAGGGCAAGCCATTGGAGCTAACGTCCTTGGAGATTGACCAACTCACCCGCTGGATGCGAGCGAGTATTCCCGCTTACCGAAAGCTTTTTCAACAACATGTTGAGTACGACCTGTTCCGGCGGAGGTGCAACCTGCAAGCTCGCACGCATGTACTATCTGTAGTATACCTGCAACATATTGTCAACTTGTTTCTGTATGTTTATCATATATTGTAAGTATACTAAGAATATGTTGTCATCACAGGGAGAATGCCGCGCGCTCTAAACAAGCACTGCGGAACCGACAAGAGGTGGGTGGCGTGCCCCGATCGCGTTCGGTCCATTGGAGGACCCTGAAGGATGGCTTGGTCGTCAATACACGGCTTACGAGAAGTCGCTCATGATGGGTCCCGAACCCATGTGTTCCAAGTACAACAAGGTGAACATCGGCGGTGTCTTCTATCGCACTAGAGACGGGGACAAAGGGAAAGTGACAACCCAGTGTTTCGTCCGCGCATCCTTCCCCAAGGATGATGCCGATGCCGATGACGAGTGGGAGGACAGGTACGACCTCAACCACCGGTTTGCATGCTTCTTTGCCTTTTCGTATATCTCTGCAACATACATGCAATACGTCCCCAACATATTGAGGGTATGTCGTACGTATATTACAAAAACATTGAACATTTCGTGCGCAAGTATGGTATCATCAACGCCATTCTGCGGGTTACCATTGGCGGTGTGCTCTACACTTTTTTAAAGTGTGATTGGCTACCCGTGCCCACGGAAGCTCAGATCGCAAGCTTCAACCTGAAGAACTCCATCCTCGGCGTGGACAAGGTGTCCAACCAAGGCTTTCTTCACCTTCAACCCATGGGACACCTCCAAGTACACTATGGACAACCGAGAGCCCTACCTACTGGCCAATCAAGTCCAAGCGCAAGTAGTGATAGTCAAACACCCTTGCATGGATTCAGCGGTGATACTTGATACGAGCGACCGCAATATGGAGAAACTTGCACTCGTTGATAGGCCCGTAGGTAGTGATGGTCACTTTGACACATGCGGGAAGTGCAGAGTCGGTGGCGAGCTCCTTCTGTGTGAGAGGGCAGGCAGGGAAGATATCTTACCGCCCGATTGGCCGGCCCCGGGCCGAACTGAGTCGCCAAAATGAGGCCCGGGCCGAAGAGGGGCCGAAAGAGAAATTGCTTTGGGGCCGAACCAATTTGGCGCAAACTTCTAAAATTTTGATGAAAATTTTGCGATTTTTGCATTTTCCCATACTTAAGATTAAAAATTTCGCGCCTGCGGCGGGCATTTTGTAGTTTGGACCGGTCGGACCGAAGGCGGGCCGAAAGAATTTTTGATTTGGGGCCGTACCACCTCAACGGAAGATATCTTCCCTGAGGGCAGGCTGCAAAGAGGCTATGCACGTGCGATGCGTAGGGCTCTCCGACATCCCCACTGGAATGTGGTACTGCAGAAAGTGTGATGACGCATAGTAGTGCCTCTGTACACATTTGATATACCTGCAATATACCAGATACGCATTGCAGCTATATTGTAAGTATTATGCAATATGTGAGCAGCAGGGGTGTCTTACCCCTTTACCCCTGCAGTCACGTGTTGCATAATTCACTCTGATCGTAGACATATTGCACATGTATTAAAGATATTCTGCATCAGTGAATGTTTCAATACAGTATTGTAGACGGTATGCTAATATCTGGACATTCCAATACACGTGTAACATATTGGCCAAACTATTGAACCGCGATCAGCCTGGACACAGCGAAAATGAGTATGCTAGCATGGGCACCCAAATGGTGTCAGACTCACCCACTAGCACTTGGTATCATCTAAGGAAGGGTCTAGCGTTATGGGGACAAGTTTTCACGGCATTTGGACGCGTATCGCAGAAGTCGGTTCTGGGGGGCTTTATGAATTGGGGCGCCGATGTATTGAAATAAGGCAAAACGATTGGAGGGGTGTTCAATATGTCTGCAACTGCCTGCAACACACGTATTGAACATGTGTTGAACACATGTTGAAACATTCACGCATAAGGAATCGTTCAATACATGTGCAATATGTCTGCAATCAGATGAATCATTCAACACGTGTGCGATATATGTGTTGAACACATACAGTAGGCAAGTATGACTGAGTGTCTTCTGAGTGTCTTCTGAGTGTCTTCTGAGTGTCTTCTTGTATAACATACTAACATATGCCTGTTTCAGTGGCGGCATGCTTGCAGGTCGAGTTGGAGTCAAAGACGCAGATCGAGGAGCTGGAAAAAAAGGCGGGCAGCTCTAAGGTTAGGAAGGTGGCGGATGCGCTGGCGGAGGACAACAAGGCGAAGGGGAAGGCGGCATCGGTGGACCCGAAGGGGAAGAAGAAGGCGGTGGCGGAGGATGCTGAAGAGGGGTTTGAGGTGGGTAGCCACGTGGTATTGTACTGCGTGGTGGAGTCTCTGGTGAACGATCCGGAGATACTCCCCACGGGGTTCTACCACGAGAAGGGGAAGTCCGCGATATGGACCGCGGACATGCCCCTTCTCACGGGGGTGATAACGCACCCACCCAATTCAAAGGATGTGGCCGCCCATGGCTTGAAGTCGTATACAACGAAAAAGAAGTCGGTCACCGCCCTTCAGATGAAAGGCGACTATGTTGGCATCAAGGTATGGTTCTGCAAGCACAACCCTTAGAATACACGATATCCAGAAGATATCACATATGTCTTCTGGGTATCTTCCGCACGTCTTCTGGATATGTATTTAGTTTCTTTAATTACGTAAGTGACATTTGCAGTTGATCGTAAACTTTTGTGTGACTGCACCCAGGTGCTCTCTTTGGCCGTTGACAAGGACGACGTTGGCTTTGATAACGCCCCGTTGCTCTTGTCCGCCTGGCAAAATGGCATGGAAATGACCTTTGTCGGGTTGGAGAAGATGTACGGCAAGGGCCTCAAGGCGAACGACAAGATCGCCGGGCCGGGTGGCCTCGGGTCCCAACTTCTCACTGCGATGGAGGAGAAGACGTACCCCTTCGGGGACAAGTCAAAGTGGGGCCTGGTGGTTCCCATCAGCCACCTCCGCCCCATCTTCAAGGAGAACTTGCATCGGGCCTACGAAACCACCAGCTCCGAAGCGGGGTCTCCGACGAAGGAAATCCTTTCTAGTGCTAGTAACAGTGAAGACGGTTCTGATGATTGAAACTGTAAATATGTAAATAAATAGCTTTGTAAAAAAACCTTCTTCTTTGTTCCATTTGTATCATCCTGCCAACGAACTGCATGCGTGTAACCTGAACGCATACGTATATTGACTTTTGGTAGAGTTACAGAAGACGTCCAGAAGATGTCTTCTGGACGTCTTCTGTACATCTTCTGGATTCCGGAAGACGTCTTCTGAACGTCTTCTGGATCCCAGAAGATGTGCAGAAGACGTCCAGAAGACATCTTCTGGACGTCTTCTAATGTCTATATAATGATATGTATATATATAGTAAGACGTCCAGAAGACGTCCCGAAGATATCTTCTGAACGTTTTCTGCATGACTTCTGTACATCTTCTGGATTCCGGAAGATGTCTTCTAGACGTCTTCTGGGTTCCAGAAGATATCCGGAAGACATCTAGAAGACGTCTTCTACGCGACTTCTAGTGTCTACCATCTTCTGAGTTCTGGAAGACGTCCAGAAGATCTTCCGGGAAGATGTACAGAAGACACCTAAAAGATATCAAGAAGACATCTTCCGGAATTCAGAAGATGTACAGAAGTTATGAAGAAGACGTCCATAAGATAACTTCTGGATGTCTTCCCGGAAGATCTTCTGCACGTCTTCTGGAAACCAGAAGATGGTAGACATTAGAATGCGCGCCGAAGACGTCTTCTGGGCGTCTTTTGGGTGTCTTCTGGACCCAGAAGACGTCTCAGAAGACGTTCAGAAGACGTTCAGAAGACGCGTCTTCTGGTTTTCCCAGAATGTAGGGACGGGTTAGCCCACTAGCGCGGTGACGCGCAGATTCGGCCGAGTCATCGAGAAAAGACAATTGGTAGTCGTCTTTTTCTGATTGTGCTTCCTTTGCTGCGGCGGCGGAAAACAAAAGAATGGCATGCATGGAATCGACATCATGGCCGGGTGTTTGATGATGACACGAGTAAGCGGGAAGCACCTGAGCAAGCGGACCTCCCTTGTCACGACATCATTGCATATGCCCAGCTTTCAGTTTTCAAAATTTGCCGATCCTGGGAAGGCAGTTCTAGGCTTGCAAGTGCAATACCGTAGTCTTGAGCTTCCAGACTACCCTAACCGGGTTGTGACAGAATTTCAGGAGCTCTACAATTCACATTTTTCAACAGCAGAATATGCATAGTTAAGCATGAAATATAAAATAGCACTGTAAGTGGAGGAAAGTCATATAAAGGTATATGAAGTGATATCTCTGGAAACCCGCAAATCATGGTCATTGAACAGCACGGACAATGCCAAACGGCTTAAGGCATGTCGTATTCGTGTTTTTTGATGAAAGATGTGATATTGCTAACCACTAGAGCTATGGGGACTAGTGGCGTCCTCAATATCATAGCGGACACCGGGAGTCGAACCCCTGGTGTCACGGTTGTATAGGTTGGAAACAACCGTCTAGACCATCTAGCGGTGTCCGCTATGATATTGAGGACGCCACTAGTCCCCATAGCTCTAGTGGTTAGCAATATCACATCTTTCATCATAAACTTCATCCGTTGGAGTGTTTTCCACTTCCAGGTACGGGTTAGAAGAACCCGTAGGTTTTGGTGGTGGAGATTAGACCAAAAACCTACGGGTTCTTCTAACCCGTACCAGGAAGTGGCACTCAACAGATGGTTATGATGAAAATGTGATATTGCTAACCACTAGAGCTATGGGGACTAGTGGCGTCCTCAATATCATAGCGGACACCGGGAGTCGAACCCCTGGTGTCACGGTTGTATAGGTTGGAAACAACCGTCTAGACCATCTAGCGCTAGATGGTCTAGACGGTTGTTTCCAACCTATACAACCGTGACACCAGGGGTTCGACTCCCGGTGTCCGCTATGATATTGAGGACGCCACTAGTCCCCATAGCTCTAGTGGTTAGCAATATCACATCTTTCATCATTTTTTTAGGGCAAACTAACGCAAACGTGACAAGCGGAATCGTAAGAAAACTGCTATTGCTAATATCTTGCTACATGCATTTACTTTATTATTGAGGTCAGGATGCACTGTACCCAGTACGAGTACGCTTACTCTTTGGTAAAATATTGCAGGTTTCACCACCGACGAGGCTCGAACGCCTTACCTCCTGGATGTAGCCTTGACTCAGCACCACTACGCTACGTTCGGGTTGTAATGTCAGGTAGCCAAATTATAAAATATAATGTTTCAATGTGTTTACAAAGGTGAAGATTTATGAAAAATAGTCCATCCTGAGAAGATATGCCATAGGCCGAAGATGTGACGGTGAGGGCGAGAATCGGAATGACAATCGTGGCGATGACATCGATCAGAATGGAAAGCGCGTTGTTCCAGGCTGCGGGCAGCAAGTGGATATTGCATGTGACAACTGTCGCCAATACATTTGTTTCAACAATACAAATTACGAGTGTTGCAGACCCTTCGATCCTTCAGTCAGGGCTTAGATGCCTTCGATTTTTAGTGAACTCGCTCTAGTTTAATATATCTGGATTTTTGTTTTGTTAAAGCTCTCGACGAACTGACAGTTTAGGGTGTATATTGAGCCTTCACACATTGACGTTCGTACTCTCGTGTTTATTTTTGTATAAGTTTTGAAGTTTTTCGGTTTATTTATAATTACTACTACTGCGACGAATATAATCAGATCGAATATAATTATGAATGCACATGGATACTTTTATATCGAGGTATGCTGTGTCACTGTGTCGCATGGCCGCTGCGCGGCGTAAGACAAGTCAATATAAATAATTGGCCTCGCGGTTGCGACCGCTTCGCGGTCGCGACATCGGCCGCTTCGCGGCCATTATTATTAAATGCATGGTCGCTTTGCGACCATGCACTAAGTTTTTTGCAGTTGCGAATATCTACATACTTGGCCAGCAGGCTTCCGATGGGGAGGTCCGTTTTGGAGCAGTGGCCAAAAGCATACCCAAACTGCTATCTCATACTACGGATATGTCACACAACAAGTTTTCGGTATTTCTTAAGACATTCGCGCGCGGTGGACTTGGGAGTTTTGATGATTGTTAAGTGGTATAAATTAAGTGAGGTGTGAGTTTTATGCATAAAACATGATATGCAAAATATCATGTCGAAAAAGGAAAAACTGAAAAAGTTATGGATTATTTTCGTTTTCGGATTTGATAATTTTTTTTGATGATCACTTTTTCGCAGGCTGAAAACCTAGGCCAGAGGTCTTTGTGGATGATGAAGAATGAAGATTTTTGGGTGTGGATGATGGTGATGATGTTTAAGGTGTCATAGGATGATGGTGTATGCATCATGCATGACTCGTCGTAAAACGAAAGTTGGACCAGAAAGATAGCGTTTCTGACAATAACGAATGTGCCACCTCGCAAGATCTTTAGTTTTTGTTAGCCAATGGAAACCGTGGGCCATCGATCGATCGATACGACGATTTACGATATAGAATTTGATTGGTTGGGCGGTGAAACGATTCTGCTAGCGTGCGATTTTCAAACATATCGCACACCAGAATTTGAATAACCAAGCTTACACGTTCTTTATCACGGCGGCCAGCAGGATACGCGTGCTTTGGACGAACTGAGGGAATAATGTTTTTGCCGATCGTTGAACTTACCTCACCAGTCCCACAGGGTGCTCTTCACTGCTAGCTTCGCATAACGAATTGGTTGCGAATCCTGCGTGCTTTGGTATGCGCCGGCTGCTGGGATATTTTTGTGGAGGTGGTTATGCGCCGGCTGCGGGGATCTTTTGGTTGAGGTGCAGGGCACCCGAATTATGAGCGCGAACTATGCTGTTGTTAAATCCTGCTGCTTTCGTTTCGTCCCACAAGTTTCTGGTGCCCGAACTCAGGATCTTGTGCTACGAAAGTCGTGGCAATGCTGTTGCATCGTTAATCTTGAACTGGGCAGCAGCGCGGTCCATCTTGACATGGGAAGCGCCGATTATCTTAATCGGGTAGCAGCGCGTCTGGGGCTTGCCCTGGCGGGATCTTCCTCGGTCTTAGTTGGCCATGCTACTTTCAGTTTAGGATTTAGATCACTTGGGCTTTTCGCTATGCGCCTTTCTTCTCAACTTATGTGAACCCGTCAGCGATGCTGCTTTTTTCCCACCGCCTGACAGTTTCGGTTAATGTTCGCAGGTACTACGGGATCTACTGCTCGCCAAAATATATATATTTAGCACTCGCAGTGTCTGCGGGATCTGCGTGGCACGAAAATTCGTGATGTCCTTCGGGACACGTTCATTTTGCTTGTCGAGATGCGATATGGATTTGCTGTTTTAGAACCCGTTTAGTATCAGGTTATAATAGAATAGTTTGATAAGCGGTATTGGAATTATAGATGTGTGTTGTTTCAAACTTGTAGTATTATTATGTATCATTTTGCCCTGCATGATTCCTGTTGTGTGAATAGCTGACATTGTTGACCGAACAAGTCGAACCCTGCCGTCACTGAAATAAGCGTTATATACTGATTCAAATCTGATGAACGGAGGCGGTGACTCTTTTGAACAGAGTGAAATAAATGCCTGCGATTATTATCACATGAATACCACGGAATTATCAAAAAAAATCAGGACAGCTCATGTCCAAAAAATAATTTTGTCCCGTATTCACCGAAAATTATCAAGTTATTTGTATAGTCTACTATATATGTACTTCAATAAAGTTCTAAATCTATATAACTCGGACATCTAGCAAATACGGTTTCCTGTAAAGCATGCCCTGCACCGTTTGGCTATGTGTTTATGCTGCGCACAACCCTTAATAGGCGATATCATACTAGCCACAAGAGGAACTGGAGTATGCAAGCACCAGGAGTGTAGTGAAATGAATACTTCTTTATTACTTGTATCGACACCTTTGAAAAGCATGAAATTGTATTCGCTTAAGGTGAAGGTTGTTTGTGCAGTGTTTGTGCACTGCAACTAAAATCCCCAAAGTTCAAAATGTACCACTCGCCATGTCTGGTGACGCCAAATGTGACAATAGTCCGCAGTAGGACTTCCTATATTAAATAACTATTCAACTTACAGAGGGATATCTAAGTTGCGGTATGCACCAGCCGGTCTTATATCAACCAAGCGAGGTACGCTTACTTTTTGGCAACCGCTTTCTTCTTGCCAGCAACAGTCACCTTCTTACCCTTCCTTGTGCGAGCGTTCGTCTTGGTCTTTTGACCGTGCATAGGAAGACCCTGAATGTGTCGTCGGCCGCGGTAGCACTGAATTTCTTTTAAGCGTTTGATTGCCAACGAGTTGAAACGGCGCTGCGAACACCACCGACAGAAGGAAAAAAAGTGAAATACAAAGCAGAAAGGTATTTGCGATCCTCTTAAAGAGAACAATGCCGTCAATAGCGTCACTTAAGGGTGAGGGTGGAGGCCAAATACTCACCAAGTCGCCCTCAATTTGATATTTGTCAACTTCGGTGCGAAGTGCAATGAGTTCATCTTCCTCCAGGTCCCGGGTCCTCTTATTCTCGACTTTCTGAAATGGAAAAAGTGAGAAGTTAGATTCTCTATGGGTACAGATTAGTGCACCTTTCCAGGACAGTTTCGCCAGGTCTCAAAGCGGTAACAAACCGCGAAGACTGCAAGGCTGCCACAGAAGCATACAAAAAAAAATAGGCAGTGAACTGGTCATCTTGAAGAAAAACATAGGTCTTCCGACAGCGCCGTTGGCGAGAAGTTACCGTATCGTCCAAGATGGCTTTCGCAGTGGTGGGGCCGATGCCATAAATGTAGCTGCACGCATATATGTCGGACCCGTGAGTCTTGTCACCTCAGAAAAGAATACAACCCTTCAGGACCACTTTTTTCGGTGGTTTAGGCTATATACTATTTCGTGTATGCCGGGCGGCTTTCAACCGGGCACGCACGTGAGAGCGGTTTCAATCCTCTTGGCGTTGGGAACTTCAACTCCGCCAACACGTGCGGCGCGGATAACGAGCCCCCTACGAGCTGCCACGGCGCGGCCCTGAGAAGATGCATACAACGCGGGATTTTCTCATTTCACAGCGATATTCCGATTCCACACGAAAGCAAACGTTGCGACCTGCAACACGACGCGCACCTGTTGAACCTGCTGTTTAGGCAGAGTAACGGCCTTCATCCCACAGAACCTAGCCAACTGGAGCAAGAGCCCCACCAAACGAGAGTACATTCTTCAGGCGGAACTTATCTATTTCGTATCTAGTCAAAAAGACCGAAAACAAGGCAATGGAACTATGCTAAATGGGTAAACCAGTTCTTAAAAACGGGAAACGTCTGTACAAACCGTCGAATTTCGGGTAAGTGAGAAGTGAATCCCAAAGCAAAATAAAACAAGTATTTGCCAAGAATGCGCAAGTGTACTCTGGGGAGAAGCACAAAAGCGGAGCACATGCAAAACAGGCGAAGTTCGCGTCTGTGTGCACTATCCTAAAGTTGATGCAAAGCATCGTATGCGTGTCCGAACGCTGCGAGGATGTTGATATGAGCTGGGATACCTTCACTGATTTTGCCTGAAACATTGCTGCAAGTGCGTTCTTCGTGTTTCACTTTAAAAGTCTAGAAAGGGAAATTTTCCCGTGGCGCCGACGAGGTTAAAAGGTTTTAGATTAGTGAACAGGTGGATTGTGGCTTGCTGGTGAGAGCGGTCGTTCTTGGGGGATGTCCTGCCACGTTGTCTCATCCACAAACGCGAACCAGGATCTACCGACAACGTCATCTTTCTGTTCATCTGAGATCTGTGGACCGAGCAGCGACGAGCGAGTTTTTGAGACATGACATCCGCATACATTGCAATCGTACGGTAGAAACTTTTGAGACGGCTGAATCGACAGCGAGAGCGACATTGACGATTGAGTTGGACATGGCGGAGATGAACAGCAACAGCTACAGTACAGGTCAGGGACTCAGGAGTCTGCAGTGACACTGTAAATAGTCTCCCAGCGCTCGACCTCGAGTCTGCAGTCGGATCACCATCATCTTCACAATCAGGGACATGAAAACAGGCCGAGGGTCACACGGCCCACAGTCATTCGATTGCCCGTGACAATTGTGTCGTGGGCAGTGATCTGAGGGGTGCTTGAGGGTCACACGCCTCACCTTATGCTCCCCCACACGGCCCACAGTCACCGCCCATGATAGCTATGTTATGAACCGTGATCTGAGGGGTGCTTGGGGTCATACGCCTCACCTTATGCCTATCCACACGGCCCACAATCACTGCCCGTGACAGCTCTGTCATGGTCGGTGATCTGAGGGGTGTTTGGGGGTCGCACGCCTCACATTATGCCCCCCCACACGGCCCACAATCACTGCCTGTGACAGCTGTGCCGTGGGCAGTGATCTGAGGGGTGCTTGGGGGTCACACGCCTCACCTTATGATTATGCTCCCCCACACGGCCCACACGACAGTCATGCGCGATGCGGGTGTCAATAGGGACCAGGCTTCCTATGTTTAATGTTATGAACGATGTGTTCATGTCATCGCTCGACTGTGGAGGTTTTGCCGTTTTGAGAAATTGTGGACACCTCAAAGGCTAACGATAGCGAAGCATCTCTAACTTAGGCACTTGATGTCCTTGGCCAGACAGTGAAGTGCCTCACCTATCTCAGCGTTCACGAGTAACAGTACTTGGGAACTCGGCATCGTACCTTGCGCCGCCACATCTCGTGAAATATGCGTCGAGTTCGTCGTCTCCGCCCGTTACTCCAGAAAATGACCCATCTGCTGAAAAGTGGTGTGGTAAAGGAACCTGCATGGTATCAAGCAATGCAAAAGTGCGACTGCCGTCCCGTTCCTGCATATGCCTCTAACCCTCTCGTTAACACCGTCCGTGCACTTGCACTTTAGGGTTGAATCGAGTGTAAGCTGCGCAGTCAGTTTCGTACCTTCCCTGGCGTATTCCTGACTCGAAGTTATGCAAGCGGTGTTCCTTGATTGTTTTTTGCTATATTTTGCTGTTTTGGCAACCACAGGGTGCCGCCAGCAGATTTACCGATGCGTGCCAGCGTACCCAAGCAAATCGTGTATGAGGAGGTGTGTCACGCGCCCAGTGTCATGCATATCTATCCAAGGTGCTTTTATGCTATTTATAGGAAATTCAGGCCTGGTCGAAACGATCCACTTTTTCTGATTGTGAGGATTCAGCAGCGTGTCACAGATCATCCTTGCGGCACTTCATGTTGAACAAGGTGGTTACTATACGGATATCTATGTGGCTGACCTGCCTACCGATGTTTGGCGCCGCTGTATATTTGAATTTTATAGCTCGTCCGCAGGATAAATTGGTGGATAGCTTTCTTGAAGAGAATCCGTCTTTCCTGAAATCTCCCATGACGTAAGTTTCTGATAATTTAATCACCTCTTCAATGTTCTGTTCGATCTGGCCTCCCTTCATCCTCGAGCGCGCTAGACTTCCTGCTATTTGTACGAGACGTACATCGCTTCCTTTGATGATTTCAGACAAATTCTCACCATCTTAGGCTATTCTGTATGAACGCGCTTCAACCATAATCTCGCCAATTGTTTTCTCCAGACTTTAGTGCAATGTGCATACCTGAAGCGGTTTATCCCTCCACCCCGCAGATTATACGATCCCGAACCGATCCTCCCACGAAAGTTCGCGTGGCGACAGTTGGAGCTCATGAAGGAAGGGTACAGCAGGGAGCGAGCATACGATATTACCGAGGTAATGCTCGTAAACGCTGCCTGCGGCGTTTTCTTCGTGCGGCTTCGTTGTTTCGAAGTGCTGCCGTTGTGCCTTCTTATGCCCTCAAGCGTTTTGGGAAATTCCTTCAGAGCAAACTTTTGGGCCCTGTGAACAACTATCCTTCTTACACTGCACGAAAATGTAGCTATGTCGCGCCTGGAGTGATAAGCAGAAAAGCTTGGAATCGTTGCCGGTCATACTTTCAGTGCCAAATTTCAAAGGATATTCCCTTCAAAGCGCCAAGTGTTTTAGTTCAAAAGTAGCGTACTGCTGACTGTGGGTGTGCAGTTCGTCTTGTCGTTTGGGCCTTTCCTTACCTGTTATTGCACCGACACGTACATCTACGAGTCAGTGAAGCCCTGCTCACCCTCGACTTGTGGAAGCGACTGGTCTTCTGTCAACAGCTATAATTTGAAAGATTCTGTCGGTTCACTAAGCGTGGCTTGCAGTCCTTGCTGTTCTGCATGAGTCGGTGCTGAAGCTCCCGGCGATCCCGCGTGGAAGTTCCGAAAGTTTGCTTGCAAGGTTGGTTGCTGAGTGTGCTCTTGTGTGGGTTTGGTGTGCAGAATGAAATGGAGCAGAGCCTTCTAGAACTGCAAAACACGACTGGCGGAGCGAGGGAAACTTTGAAGTCTATGCAGGTGCGCCGACTGCCCAGGAGTGGCCGGAAGAGCAGGGCCCTCGAGTGTCTATTTGGGG
This sequence comes from Cymbomonas tetramitiformis, assembly GCA_001247695.2. Lineage (NCBI taxonomy): Eukaryota > Viridiplantae > Chlorophyta > Pyramimonadophyceae > Pyramimonadales > Pyramimonadaceae > Cymbomonas > Cymbomonas tetramitiformis. Next base: position 22,823 of record LGRX02010680.1, read on the forward strand.
CGCCCTGCTGTTCCGGAGCCTTTGAGAATGCTTGCAGGATACCTTTGCAGCTTGGTTTAGCGATTTTCCGCTGTGGTGGCGGCATCTGGATTCCCCGAAGTCTGATTACGGCCGTTCTCACTGAATGTTTTTCACTGCAAGAGTTGACCTGTTCACTCCGTATATCTTCAAGCTTTTGAATTCAGCATTTAAGGACTTCCTAGCTTTTGGGCGCTTGGCTTCTTATGGATCTTGTCTTAACGGAGCAGGATATAGAAGAAGCGATCCTGCAAAAACAAGGTGAAAACAACGACAGTTTCCCAGCCAAGCGATTGGAAGATCTGGGCCTCCAGGGCGAAAGATCAGGCAAGTGAGATCAAGTGAAGTGAGGCCGGATAAAGGCTAAAGGCACGCCAACAATACAGCCAGCAGGGCCTGCGCAGCTCAAGTTGTTGTGCAAACTGAGAGCCATAGAAGACCAGATTTCTTGCAAAGATATAAACCACGATGGTCGTGAGATCAGCTTGAGGAGCTGCTATAAGATGCATCCTGCAAGCTCTCATTTGCTATAATTTTACTTCCCATCTAGAACTTATTTCTAAGCAAACGTTCCTCTCTCACAACTGACTTACTGTGCTTGAATATCTTGGCTTTTTTGCTAGTTTTCACGGCCTTCCTTTCTTGGTTGGATTCATCGACTTTGCACGACCTGGCATGAAGCAAAGGACTTTGTTAAGCAGGCACGGTTGAAACAGCCAGAACACAATACCAATGTACATGAGCTGAGTGAGTTAACATTTCAAGTTGGCCACCAGAAGCTGAACCTTGAGGCGATAGGGGAGCACCACTGTCAGCCTTATGCTTAAGAAAGTCCTTTGTGCGAAGGCGTGCTTTGGCTGTTCCAGCTGTCCCTGCTTATAACGAAGTCCTTTGTTTGCCACCAAGTCGGACAGTGCGTTGGTTGTTCCAACGGTGCCTGCTTAACAGAGTACTTAGTTTTGCTGCTAGCAATTTGTGCTTTGATTGTTCACAGTGCCTCTTTGTCAAAATCCTTTGTTTACCGAGAAGGTGTACTTAGGCAGCTCCAACGGATTTACAACGTCCTCTCTGTGCAATAAGTCCTGCCAAGACCTTTCCCGCTAGCAGTGCCTGCCTAGCAACATCCTTTGGTGTTTGCCGCCAAGGGGTGCTTTGCAGGCTGTTTTAGTATGGTAATGCCTGCGCTTTTAGCTGAGTCCTTTGTTTAGCGCCAAGGCGCAAACTTTAGCTTTGCCATCGGTGAGCGGCTCAAAATGCAATCTCAGGAGCTGATGGATGAAACCCTAAGCAAGCCCTAAACTACAGCTGTGATGTGAATTACTGTTTTCGAATCATTGATCTAGGTCAGAGCGCCCCCACCATGCATGGTTTCTTCCTTGGGACCAGTGCACGCGTTGGATAGATCCCTAGCGGTGGCTTCACATTGACTCTTTTTGTCTAGGTTGTGTGTGCGTGTATGTACATACTGCGTGAACGGTGCGTGTACTGTGCTTATTGTGTGCAGTGCCTTGCCACGTGTTCGTGCATGCCTTTCAGATACTACGGTGGCGGTGGGCTCACTAGATTTATTGGTTGGCCTTGCGTTGTCTTTTATTTTCTCTCTTGTCGTCTGCCTGCATCTGGTGATGTGCAGGAGGAAAATCACTATGCCATCGCTTTCCTTCGGCCAGTGACGCGCCTTTGCTGATGCGGCATTAGGATGTCTGAAGGCGGCTGGCTTCAGGATCTAAGGATTCCACAGCCTATATGACTCGATAGATCGTGTATATGAAGTGCGGAGTTGCTCCAATTCCTGTGCACCCTGCTGTTAATCGCCTTTATAGCTTTGCTATATGTGCCTTACAAACTTTTGGGTAAAAAGGGGCAGTTCGCGCGTGTAAATTTTGAATGAAAATGTATGATTTAGGGGATGCCCTTTTAAGGAGACTTGCAGTATTTTTGTAAAATTGCGCATCCACGATCGCGGCACCTAAAAATGATTATTGCAAACGCTGTGGCTGTTTTTCAAATTTAACAACCATTACCCTAGGACCTGAAAACGGTGTCAGCCATTTAATGGCGATGCCGTTAGCCATCTAATGGCGCCATCCATTATAGGTACAAGTGGGCGATGACAAAGACAAGCTTAGAAATACAAACTGGGATCGAAAATTAGAATCGTCTACATTTGAGACAACATCGAGATTGCACAAAAATAGATATTAACGTCGCTCGCGTTTCGCTGTCCCGTCGAGGTGTCGCTGTCGCATCGCGTCGAGCAGCGATAGGGTTCTGCTCTAAAAAATCAGAAATGTGTCACCTCAAGATTTAAACCAATAGACGAATATATTGATTGATACGATGACTTCCCTTCGGGAATCTGATAGGTTGAACAGAGCAGCTGACAATCATGTTCGATGCGGACGGTTGAATTGTGATCTTTAGTTCAGAACAAGTTCAAAACAGCCATAAAACGCGGGTTTTGAAATCAGGCTTCGCGTCAACAGTTTTTCACAGCCTTCCTTGCACTACCTATACTGTGATTTGTTATTGCAGCTTGAGTTGTTTGATTTCGCGTTATCCATTTACTTATCCTACTGACGTTTGCTATTATGACTACGCGTATTGCTGCTTTTCTTAGCGCTCATCGGTTCGTCATTCTACACTTCTACGGCAACAATGGCTCACTATTTTGTTCTGTGACTGACCGTTTTGTGTAGGCGTTTTTTTTTTTGCGTGCAATTCTTTGTGCAGGTTACGCTTCTATTTTTGGGGGGTACGGGAGTCTCTCGTGACCATTCACGCTGGCGTGTAGCGTTTTTAAAATATTTTACGGACGTCCGTACCTTAAGAATTTACCTCAGCATCGGGCTTCATGGATTCGGAGGTGGCAGCGTGTTTGAGGCTTGACCTTAGCTGGATCAACCCGGTCACGCAGACCATGCTATTGCACACGTTGCTAGATCCGAATGAATGAATCGGTGTAATATCGGAGTGAGTGGCACAAAATATTTCATGCGGCTCCTCCTATTGTTTTCCCAGGACTACTGCAACTACAAAGCTGTTTTCTTACTAAGTCGATCTCAGCATCGGGCGTTACGGAGTCCTCTGCCCGCAAAAGCTTTTTTTTTGCCTAGTTGATCTCCGATTCTGTTTTGGAGGTAGCAGGGTGTCTGGGGCTCGACCCTGGCGGGATCACCCCGGTCGTCGTAGACCATGCTACCGCTGACTTTTTTGTTACTCGTTGCAGGATCGAACGAGTGGGACAGTTTCTTGTGCATCTTTTAAAACTTCACTGTTAAGTGTGCAATTATTTAATGATCTTCTGCGAGATACTCATTAAATGAAGACGTTGATTCACGTTATCTTGTTTGTGTTTCTTCTCAACTGACAAGTTAACTCGTATGCGCAGGCACGGATATATGTCCGCAGTAGACCCCGATCGTTTACTCGGTGCGATCTTCCTTTCTGGCGTGGGCTTGAGAAAGTTGCTTGAGATGTATGCTGCGCCATTTTCGCTATCAAGAAATTGATGGCTAGTCAGTAGTAGTCCAGTTGTCGATGGGAAGTTTGTAGCAGTTTTTCGGGATCTTGTTGTGCTGGGTGAGTGTGAAGTAAGAGCGGAGGGAAGAATTTTGCACGTCACGTAAAATTGAAATAGTTGTCGACAGAAAAAGCTGTATAGGAACACTTCATGTATATTAGACTGCGGATATTTGCGGTAAAAGAATTCCTCAAAAAATATGAGCAAGTGTAAACGAGCCATGCCAAAATGTTTTTGAAATTGCGTGATTTCGTGATTAGTTGATAACATTTTGAAGTTTAAAGCAATTTAATCAACACTTCGATATATGTACCTTACATACACTTGCTATATGCTCATGTTGGCAGTTGTTTTGCACGAGTCTCGTGCTGTTTTCCGAGTTCATGCTCTGCGCACCAGTTGTTGCCAGACATAACTTAGATAGGAATGATCGGTCGGCCCTCTTCATCTTACTATATATCTTTATCTCATCATCAGAATATGTGATATCAACTACATGACTACATCCACAACTCAGATATGATGCTTATAGTAATGAGCTGATAATGGGCGTCTCCGGGCATTTTTATGGTACCCACGAGTTCCAGTCGATAATACATGTTAAAAATAAGTCCCTTTGCATTCTTTCATCACAGTTTCCGCCATCCGTTGGATAATTGGGGCCCCAAAACAACAAAAATGCTGTTTTTCATGATATTTCCATTTTTTTGGTGATTTTGGATATGACGGAAATATAAGTTCTCAGGTCATATTGGGCTTCTGCATGTTACTTTGAAGTTTCCAAGACCTAATAGCCGCGGTCCCACCCAAAAACCGCGCGATACGCAAAAGTTGAACATTGGCCGTTATCACTCTCATCATATCTGAGTCGTGGATGTAGTCACATAGCTTTGTTTTCTGTTTAATGATGATACTTATGTAACAATAGTTTTTTATATGTGATTCCCCATTTCGTTGTCGTCGTGAAAACTCCGCGTTGGATGAACGACTGGTGGGACGTAGCAAGTTCATCATTATTTGCACAAATTATTTGCCGTGCGAGGATGCCCGTACGAGGATCCTAATAATCTAAAGGTATGCTGTGAGGATAGTTTGGGCGAAGAGTTCTTCCTCACATGACATTCCTCATGCAGACGGTCCAGTCTGCGCGAACCAACTCAAGTCTGAGAAATTTGCAATTCCCGTATTGCCACGCGGCGGTATCATATTCCCGGATAACTTCATGAATTTCCCGGGTAGTTCTTTGATTTCCTACCGCCTGAACGAAGCATACAAATTATAATATTCTATTGGGACCTTTGTCCTCATAATTTCCTGGCTATCTGGAGATCGATGGCTTTCGCCGAAATTTCCCGTGACGCCGCTGCCATCCAATGCCACTTTCTCGGACTAGGATACCAACCTGATGCCACTGACGGGCGGCATAATCGGTTGTTCGCATCATATGTGGTATATATGTTTTATGGCATACTGACGTATCACTCACCGCCCAACAAGGTATCTTCTACGCACGTGCATACGATTCAGTATATGAGACGGCAGCTGCTGATTAAATGACTAATCTACATCCTACGTACATGCTACATGGCTGGCCGCTGGCATCTCCACATTTCAATATTGCATTGGTAAATAGGGGTGGGGTTGGGTGATGCCACTACGTACTATGTATATTTGAGACATATTTGATATTAACATAACGAGACAATTATTATGATCAAATGATGCATTCCCACGTATGTGGCATGTTATTCGTGTGACGGGTTGTACGGTATGAAGTGCTTAATCACATTGATGAGTAAGTACAGATCGTTGCGATCTGCTGCACCCATGTCCTCTCGATGCCTTTCATATAACATATACAGTACGTACACGGTATGTGTATAGTGTACCATTAAATTGTTATGTTATTATACTGTTTACAGAGCATTTTATACAATACCGTATGTATTCATAATATATGGAGTTCAACGGTTGCGCCTATTGTACAGTTTATATTGCGATGTGGCACATGATGTGCACTGCACATTCGTTGTTGGATGGCATATATGCTGTTGCATTATTTTTGAGGCGTTATGCATGCATGCGATGGGAGATGAGGGGGCGGCAGGTGACATGGATGCGATGCCGGGTCGTACCTCGCACGGTATTGAGTGATTCATGGCGGTTCATTTACTGTAGAGATGCAGTGTGCACATGCATTATACATCCGTCATGCGACATATGCCTTATGCCACAAGTCTTGCAGGCAGGCCCCATTGCGCTGGGTTACGTAAGCGCCGTGTTTCGGTCGCGGTCTGGGTGTTCCTGGATGCCTCTTATATACAGTGTCGTGTTATTCATACACGGTGGTATTTTTGGAATGCATATGATATGGAGGAGATATGCCTTTATTTTGTAAGGTCCACATCATGATCTTTGCACAAAGGCATAACTAGGATAATGGAGAACTCAAGTATTTTTGTCCAATAACTAACATTCCGAACCCACGAAGAAACGCTATACCCCTACATTGCGACGTGCAATGGGCTGATGCCATGACCCTGCGTGAGCCGTGCGGAGCCACTCTTGCTGTAATCGTCCCTGGGCTACCAGCATATCGAAGACTCCTTGTGACCCGTCCCAGCGCCCGCGCTCCTCTTGGTTACCAATAATCCACCCCGCATCAAGCGCCGAACGCCTGCAGAGCTAGATAGATGAGAGACTAACCAACGAGCTTCCGCTTCTGTACATCGTTCCGTCTGCCCTGTACTGTGTTGTGCGATGTTGCAGCATTAACTTGCATTACTTATTTAATAATGAACGCGTACTCATATATCACTCAACAAACGGTGAACTCTGCCCCCATACATTTGAAAGCATCCTACACGCTTTACATCACCATTTGGTTGTTTGGGATACCAAATAAAGCGTGCTAAGCATGGTGATCATTGGATGTATGCAACGGAAATCACAACGGTGAGCTGAAGGACGTGACCTACTCGTGATCCCAGCATAGATAACCAACCTTATACGTTCGTATACTTGCATAAACAAATAGAGTATGGCAGGTTTAGGATGAATTTACTTTAACTTTGCCTCCAGCAAGCATTCCAATTGTAAGAACGATCCTCCATGTTCCTAAACTCGTCTATGTGGACAAGGACACATCGTAGGAATAAACTTGATAACCTTGGTGAACGAGATAGAGGGATGCTCTTGTCGTCTAGGGGAGGAATTACTGCTACCCCCCCATACATAAAAAACATGTTTTGGTGGTCTCTGGGATTAATTCAATTGTGCTGTTAGGTATTTGGAAGGTCAGGAAAATCATAGTCTATAGCACTATACGCCTTCGCTGACGGTCCACTTTACAATCCCAGAAACATCCTTCGATGACTCACTTTGGCCTTTGCCTGCGAACCCCAACATCATACATCGCTGGAATGAGAAATTGATGGCATATGCATGGCCACTGCACGTTGCAACCTTGCTGTATTTTGTGGATGTACTGCCACCGCGTGATTCAGTCTTGGTATGCTAGTGTGGATGCACTGCCACTTTGAGATTCCATCTTGCTATGTTACAGTGGCTGCAGTAGTAAGCTTGCCGTCTCCGACCAGCACCACGCACGCTAGCTATACACGGTGCATCAAGGAAATACATGCCGTGGTAACATTGTTATGCCCTTTAACCATCGGCCTGCCATCTCTCCTGATCCCAGCACATCGCGATTTCTACGATTTCTACGATGCCGCATTCAAATCCGACCTATGGGCCCGTCGTCAGAAATAGCTACCGGTTGAGAATTGGTGATCTCTGTTTTATTCCTCAGACTGCGAAACATCTATTGAAGAATGGTCTGACGGTATCTCACTCACATTGCTGGCTATGCTGCGGATGGGATCGGATGAAACGCAGGGCAAGCAGCTGAATTTGACCAGTACGCTGGCAACGGAGCGGACCTCTTCTGGGGACATCGCGTGATTGGCCAGCTCGATAAGCAGCTCAGAGAGTCGAAGGGGGGCGTCTGTGCGGATCACTGATCCAGGACGCCAAAATCCAGTGCTGCTGGCCACGGACTGGCTGTGATGACTGCTAGTGGTCGGCGCGAGAGGGCAGGGGATCGAGGCGTGCTGCAGGCGGCCGGCGGGCGAGGAGCGCGAGCCTGGGGGATGCGATGAAGGGAACATCTCCTGCTGTGGATGTGGGATCCGACCATTCGGAAGGGGCGAGGTCAAATCGTGTTCGTCATGAAATGGTGCGGGTGAATGATGTTCGTTGATGTTGCAGGGAGCGGGCGGATTGGTATTTCCGTGGACTTGTGGGCAATGGCGGCTATTGGTTGACCTTTCGGGAGTAAAATGGAGAGATGAGGTTGGACTATGGCTGTGGGATGGCGTGTTGAGAGGGGCGTGGGTGGGCAAGTCATCGAAAGGGGCGCAAATGGGAGAGGTTTTGGGAGAGGAATGGGTGGGCAAATTGCGGGGAATGGCAAGAATTGGCAATGTGCAGAGAGAGGCATGGGGTGGTGAGATGCGGGGATGGGTGTGGACGGTTGAGATCTGAGGAGGGGCATGGGCGGTTGAGATCTGAGGAGGGGCATGGGCGGTTGAGATCTGAGGAGGGCATGGGCGGTTGAGATCTGAGGAGGGGCATGGGCGGTTGAGATCTGAGGAGGGGCATGGGTGGGAGAGATGTGGGGCGAGGGATGGGTGCAAGGCGCTTCGAAAAGGTCACGGGTGGGCAAGGTCTGGGGAGGGGCGTGGATGAGCGATGCGCGGGGCGGAACGGATGTGGGCGAGGTGCTGAAGGGACCGCTGCACTGCGGGCCAGGTGGGATAGCGCGGTCAGGCGCAACATTGGGGCTAGAAGGTTTGGCGGCGTGGGGAGATGGCATCCTCGGAGCGAAGAGGCTGCGGCTGACCTGCGTAGGGCGGCTAGTGGGATGATGCTCTGCAGAAAGCCTGGACGGTGTGAGCGTGTCATCGTGTGGTGGGGAAGGGTATCTGTGGCCACATTCGGCGCGCGCTCCCGGGTCCTCGACCACGTGCAGTGGAATGGCGGCGCCATACTTGACGGGCGAGTCACCGTGCTCCAGATGGAGAGGAACACCCAGCATCGCGGAATCGACCCAGTAGGGCGTAGGAGGCGCCCTGCCAGGTGCAGCCGCGGTATTGGTTGGCTGCTGGGCAGGCGGCATATGCGCCACTAACCCCGCAAAGCGCCTTTTGGAGCTCTGCCGCGCTCCCGCCCGGGCGTCCGTGCTGCCGAGCACCGCATCGCCCTCATCTGCAGAGTCAGAAACGCTGCCGAGCACTGTATCGCCCTCATCTGCGGAATCAGAAACCGCCTCGGCTTCCTCCGCGATCCACGCACAAGCTTCAGGCGCGCAAAGATGCTGCCCGCCTTCATGGACCACCCCACTCTGAGCGCGTTCGCCGCTGCTTCGAGATACAGTCCCACGCTCCGTGTTCTTCATGGGTTGGCCTTCCTCACCAATCTGATCCACGGCCTCCGTCTCTTCACCTTGGCCTTCCTCAGCAATCTGATGGACGGCCTCCGTCTCTCCACCTTGGCCTTCCTCAGCAATCTGATCCACGGCCTTCTCTCAGTCTCTCCACCTTGGCCTTCCTCAGCAATCTGATCCACGGACTCCGTCTCCACCTTGGCCTTCCTCAGCAATCTGATCCACGGCCTCCGTCTCTCCACCTTGGCAATCTGATCCACGGCCCTCTCTCTCTCTCACCTTGGCCTTCCTCAGCAATCTGATCCACGGCCTCCGTCTCTCTTGGCCTTCCTCAGCAATCTGATGGACGGCCTCCGTCTCTGCATCTTGGCCTTCCTCAGCAATCTGATCCACGGACTCCGTCTCTCCACCTTGGCCTTCTCTCAGCAATCTGATCCACGGCCTCCGTCTCTCCACCTTGGCCTTCCTCAGCAATCTGATGGACGGCCTCCGTCTCTGCATCTTGGCCTTCCTCAACAATATGATAGACGGCCTCCGTCTCTCCACTTTGCCGAGGTCCTCTTGGCTGCATTTGATCATCGGCGCTGCCCGGGTGGCCGTTGCGCATCTGCTGCGGATGCTGCTTCTTGCCTCCCAATCCCTCGTTGGAGTCCTGCCACTGCTGCAGCACGCACGCGGCCTTCGCCACCCCGCACTCTCCCACACGTCTCAGGGTCCCAAGGGGAGGCGTCCTGCAGGGTATCCGCCTTGCGCAGGGTGCCAGTGGAATCTTTCGCCGGAAACTGTTGTGCCTGATTCAGTGTGTGGTGCCTGCAGCCAGCTTTCAAAGCAAAAGGGGTCTCGACGGACGGCCAGATCGCAGGGTGTTACAAGGGCTTAAGGTTGTGAGGCATTGCAGGGGTTTGGGTAGATCCCATGTACCGCTCGATCAATGACGCGTACGGTGGATGCGGTTGACAAGAACCCGCGCAGGAGGGCACGCACGAGATGGAGCGAGCAGAACGTGGCAGAGCGCCCCGCCGAGCGGCCTGCGTCCGCGTCTCTTGCGGCAACACCCGGGCTGCTGCTCCTGCCAAGAGCGTGAGCGGCGCAGGCCCTGGCCGCGCTCGAAGGCGCGCCACTGCCCCCGACAGAGGGCTGCGTGGCGCTGATTGCCCCGCGGGAAGTCAAGGTAGCCGCGTGGGATCCGGCGATGCCCGCGAATCTCTGGCGAGTGTCACACGACCCATCTGTGCCACAGGCAGCTGTGTCAGACTGCCCATCTGTCTTCTCATGAGTAATCATCGCCTCGGGCCTGTTTGGCTCGGTGCTCTCACACGTTCCCCCCCCTTGCTCATCGGGCGGCACGCCCCTGATCCCCTGCTCGGTCTCGCTCTCTGCCCCAGGAATTCCAACCTCCTCCGTCAGCCTCTGCTCCTCTTCCCGCGCAGCTGGTCTCACGTCCCCGCTGGTGCGCTCTTGCTCGTGCCCCTCGCCCTGCTCAGCGAATCGCGTGTCCCCCTTCAACCCCTCCATCGCCTCCTCCTCAGGTAGCTGCACGCCCCCGTTCCCCTTGTTGTTCTCCACCCCGTCTGTTGCATCCATCTCCTCCACCATTACGCCCTCCTCGTTCTCTTCTCCTCCCGATGGTTCCACACCAACCCCCGCGCCCTCCTCTTCCTGAGATAGCTTCATGTCCAATCGCATCGCCTCCTCCTCTGCCCCAGCTAGTTCCACGTCCCCCCTCTCACAACCCTTCCACTTCCCCGCAGATAGCTTGAGAGATCCCCTCTCACCATCCACCAACATCGCAACGTCCTCCCCCTCCCCCTCTGGACCTAACTGCCTGCCCCTCGCCGCGCCCGTTGCCTCCTCCTCCTGCTGCTGCTGCTCGACTTTCATGTCCTCCCTTGCCCCACTCTTCTTCCCCTGCCTGGCCATCGCGCTATCCCCCCTGCCCTGCTTCTCCTCCTCTGGCTTCATACCCTGCCTTGCGCCCCCTCAATGGACCAATGGTTGCCCCCTGGCTCTCCCCACCTACTACATCCACGCCCTCGACCGCCTCCTCCCCCACGCGCCCTCCTCCTCCTCCTCCTCCCACGTGGCGCCGGCCTCACACACACCAGCATCATCTGCCTGCGCCCATCGCTCTCCCTCGCATGGACTCTGCCCATGCCGCAGCTTTCTCGCTTTCCATGTCTGTGCGCCGGCACCACCACCGATCTCACTGCCAGGACCCTTCAGCTTAGCAAGCCCTGTTGCGACCCTCCGAGTGGTCGCCTGCCCGTCCTTCTGCTCCTCTGCCGCGAGCCCCCCAGGCGCACGCCGGCTGCCCAGGAGCGTCCCTTCAGCACCGTCCTCTGCCGCGAGCCCCCCCTGCGCATGCCGGCTGCCCAGGAGCGTCCCTTCAGCACCGTCCTCTGCCGCGAGCCCCCCCGGCGCATGCCGGCTGCCCAGGAGCGTCCCTTCAGCACCGTCCTCTGCCGCGAGCCCCCCCTGCGCATGCCGGCTGCCCAGGAGCGTCCCTTCAGCACCGTCCTCTGCCGCGAGCCCCCCCGGCGCATGCCGGCTGCCCAGGAGCGTCCCTTCAGCACCGTCCTCTGCCGCGAGCCCCCCCGGCGCACGCCGGCTGCCCAGGAGCGTCCCTTCAGCACCATCCTCGGCGCCGCCACTGCGGGCTTTCTTGAACGAGCTGTGAGTCGGCATGGCGCAAGCCAGCTGGTTCCCGCTAGGTGCTGCCGATGTGCCTGAGTGCGCCCTCCCGCACTCCCCTCCAACGTCCAACGTCCAACGTCCACCCGCATCGTATACCCGCGCGGCCACTTGTCTGCGACATCCCTCAGCTTGTGCATACAAAGCCCGAAGGGGAAGGGCCCCGCTTAGCACCCGCGCCGCGTCATCATAACGCATCATCACTGAGCTGCTGACCTCTTCATGACGCGTCATAACTGAGCCGCTGACCTCTTCATGACGCGTCATAACTGAGCCGCTGACCTCTTCATGACGCGTCATCACTGAGCCGCTGACCTCTTCATGACGCGTCATCACTGAGCCGCTGACCTCTTCATGACGCGTCATAACTGAGCCGCTGACCTCTTCATGACGCGTCATAACTGAGCCGCTGACCTCTTCATGACGCGTCATAACTGAGCCGCTGACCTCTTCATGACGCGTCGTAACTGAGCCGCTGACCTCTGTTCGTGCCGCAGGGAACTAGCTGCGGTGTTCCGCAACGCTTCAGCATGAGCCGAGGTGCGGGATCTCTGCTTGGGCCACACCTCGATTACACATCAGGCGGCTCATGGGCCCTCGAGCTTCACCGGCAAGCTTACCCGTGGCTGAGATGACCCAGCTCATCCACTCTCACGCTTGGGCTCCCATCAAACTGGTGAGCTCGCGGTGCCGATACTTCAGGTAGAGCGCATATCAGCTGTACTCACCGTTGGATCTTGCCGCGGCCATAGGTGCACGCGCGCTGCGCTCGCCATGGGATCCCGTCGTGGTACCCGGCGCACGAGAGAAGAAGGAGCGGATGCTGGAGGAGGCGGCTGCAGGCACACCCCACATACCGCATACCCGACATACGCCGCCTCACGAAGCGCTCCGGAAGCTGCTCAGCAAATGCCAGGGTCAACGGCTTTGCGCCCTCGCACAAAGAACAGGCGCGGTGTGGCATCCGCTCGATAGACGGCTGAGATGCGGCAATCTGCACGGTTCGACGGTGATGCGAGGAGATTCTCCGCCGCTACCATCGCTCCAGCGCTCCAGGCGGTGCACCGCGCCTCCCGCCTGCGCCGCTGCTGCAGAGCCTGGAGCCGGGCTTCACTGCAGCAGGGTCCAGATTAAGCAATCATGCCCATCAGCGAATGATGCCCCTCCCCAGGGGCTAGTGCGGCTCCCCCACCTAACTCGAGGCACACGTCTCGGACTCTCACCCCCTCTCTCGTCCTAACCCTAACCACGGCTTACAGGCGGAGGGTCGTTGCTGCCAAATTTTGGAGCAGCCCGCTAGCAGACTGGGCTCCACAGGGCAGAGAGAGCGAGAGAGGACGGCAAGCGGACGAAAGCAAGCGGCATCGGCCGCAGTGTCGTCGGCAATCGGATCAGAACAGCCGGGAAGGCCAGGGAGGAAGAGCACACCTCTCTTCGTCAACGTGACAAAGTTGCTTGCAGAAAGCGCCACCTGCCAGCAGTGACGCCAGCTCAGCTTGGCTGCGCCAGCAGGCGCCAGATCAGCGAGGCGGTGCCTTGATTCTCTTGCACCGAGTCTACCGTGCCGGGCGTTTCCCGAAATGGGCGCATCTCGGCAGCACACTGCCCTGGACGTCCAGCACTGTTTAGACACCTCGAGGGCGCCCCAACTGGACAAAGCGCACAGCGCGCCACACAAACACTGCACATGGGCGGTGCTCCACCGCACCACATCTAAAACGCCACGGCTCTGCAGCACAGCGCGCCATCCTTCTCCATGGACAAGAGACTGCAGGACCAGAAAGCTATTCCACCTAACCTCGGCACTCTGACGTTATTCCGCCTGACCTCGGCACTCAGACGTTATTCCGCTGGACCTCGGCACTCTGACGTTATTCCGCCTGACCTCGGCACTCTGACGTTATTCCGCCTGACCTCGGCACTCTGACGTTATTCCGCCTGACCTCGGCACTCTGACGTTATTCCGCCTGACCTCGGCATTCTGACGTTATTCCGCCGCTGCTCTCCTCTCCTCTCCTCGGTGCTAGCTCCTTTCACGCAACCACTCTACTTTGCCCCGAGCAGGGGTGCAGGGTACCTTAGACAATAGAGCGTCTGGAGACGCCGCCATTATCACCTGTGGGACCGCGCACAAGCACCAGAAGGCCCCCTCACGATTGTTTCGCCGTCGGGTCTCGTGCAGCGCAGCATGCATGTCAGGCGCGGGCCCCATCCAATCCCGTGGCGGAGCTGGCACCGATCCCGTGCACGGCGCGGGTGGGCGGCGTACCTGAGCCAGGGTGGCTGCGCTGGCCACCAGAGGGTCAAGTGCCGCAAAGTCCCCCGCCGCATCGCTGGCGGAGGTGTGTGAGCTCCCCCCTGCGGGGGCTGCTGCCGTGTGGGTGGAATGCTCTTGTGCGGGGAAGGGCGCGCTCTTGCACCGCGCCTGCACCCAACCCAACCGTGCGATCAGAGCCGGCCATACCTGCACCCACCCTAACCGTGGGATCAGAGCCAGCCATGCCTCCAGCAACCCTAAACGTACGTTCAGAGCCGGCCATGGCTCCAGCAACAGCTCCAGCATCGTAGCGATTCATTACATCCTAGATGATGACAAAGTGCGGCGTGCGGCGCTTCGCCATGTGTGGGATCCGTGGCTGCTCACCGCTCGGCCGCCATGGCTTGCCAGCGTCAGGGAGAGGGTGCGCGGCCATCGGTGGTGCTCCTGGGCGTCCTCCGCTACCTGCCCCGCCTCCCCCTTCGCATCAATCCCTGAGCGCTGCGACTGCACCGTGCATGCATCTCCAAGCCCCCCATCGGACCGTCCGTTCACACCAGAGTGCATCCATGCATCCAAGCCCCATCGGACTGTCCGTTCACACCAGAGCGCATCCATGCATTCCAAGCCCCCATCGGACCGTCCCGTTCACACCAGAGCGCATCCATGCATCTCCAAGCCCCCATCGACCGTCCGTTCACACCAGAGTGACTGGCTCCCCAACCCGCTGGCCCTCCCATCAAGGTGCTGGGCCCTCAGCCGGCTCCCCAACCCGCTGGCCCTCCCATCAAGGTGCTGGCCCCCAGCTGGCTCCCCAACCCGCTGGCCCTCCCATCAAGGTGCTGCTGACAGCGAAAGGGCGCTCCAGCACGCACGCGGGCTCAGACCGCGAGCTGACCACACCTGCCAGGGACTTACCCGCTCTAGGAGGTCCGACCCCATCGCCCGGAGCAGCTGAGAGAGTCTGGCCCTGCGTGGACAGCACAGGGGAGAGGAGGCGGGGGAGGAGCCACCGCTGACACCATCGTCAGGTATTGCTACGAAGGGTGAGCCAAAGGACGATGTGCAACGTGCCGGGATCATATGACACGCGTCCAGACCGAGCCCGATGTCACGCACTGGCCAACACATGCTTTCTTGCGCTGAGCGTCTGAGGTCAGCGAGCACAATCTCGGGCGGTGCGAGCGCTGGTGCTCGAGGGCAGCGCGCGCACCTCTCGCTGACCCGCAGTGGCTCTGCATTCCGTGCCACCACCCCACCAGTCCCCCCCGCGCCCTCTGAGTCGGGAGCAGTGGCTGTTCAATTCCGCATGGTCGCCTGACCGCCGCACATGGCAGCTCAAGTGGTGGCTGGGGGCGCCGCGCATCCGCATTGACTGGCGCGGACGACTGGCGTGCCCGGGTGGCATCATTGGCATCCGGGCACTAATGAAGGCGCCAGGCATCTTCTCGAGTGTACAAGCGTATGCAAACTGTGCACACGTGGCACCCATCCGGGTACAGCATGCCGCAGGCGCCGGCCTGGCAGCTGGTGTGTTGTGGCTCCGCCGCCCCGGCTGCCCCCCACATTCCCCCATCTGGACTGCTGACCAGGAGCCCGCAGGTGCAGGGCCGACGACATCAAGGCAGCCCGCACCGAGCATGCCCACAGCTCCGCCTGCCGCAGACACCTCCTCGCCGTGACCGGATGAGTACATGGCCAACGTCGTGGCCGTCAGGCTCATTTGGACCATCTGCATATCTCCCCCCCCCAAAAGAATTCCTCACCGAATGCGGCAGCCAGTCTTCCTGGAGGCGATGTGGCAACCATTGATCCTCCGCAGCCCGCCTAAATGGGCCGCGGAGATCGCCCAACGGGCAACTGCGAGTCTCCCTGCAGGCGCACGGGCTGTACCAATGTCTTTGGCGGACCCTTGTCCCGGACAACCGCATCACAGCGGCCCCGCGCCCCCTCCCACAGCTGCGCCGCCTGCTCCGCAGATATCCCGAGCCTGCAACCACACCCCAGCGCCCGCCACCACGGAAGAGGGAAACCGCCAGCTCAGCGGATAAGAAGTGCACTAGTCTCACCTGCAGATTGGCAGCATTCGCAGGGTTCCCAGGTCTGCGCGATCCCTTTGCACTTTTGGTGCCTCACGCGCCCACAGGCCAACATCCCTGAACCCTCCCAGGCGGAGCTGAACAGAGTTCGAGTATAAGTCAACCAGACACCTGTACCCTGAGCGCAGGCGTGGTGTTGCCACGGAGTCGCGGTGTGGGAATGCCCGTTGCTTTCTTGGCGCGGGGCCCAGCAGCTCCCTCTGCGGTCATCATGATGACATCTGGCGCGGGGCCCAGCAGCTCCCTCTGCGGTCATCATGATGACATCTGGCGCGGGGCCCAGCAGCTCCCTCTGCGGTCATCATGATCTGCTGTCATCATGATGACATCTGGCGCGGGGCCCAGCAGCTCCCTCTGCGGTCATCATGATGACATCTGGCGCGGGGCCCAGCAGCTCCCTCTGCGGTCATCATGATGACATCTGGCGCGAGGCCCAGCAGCTCCCTCTGCGGTCAT
>LGRX02010681.1:0-37825 GCA_001247695.2 Cymbomonas tetramitiformis
AGAGGGTGCCTTCGAGCTGCTGCAGAACTTCAAGTCAATCAAGTCTGAGGGTGCGATCAACCGACAGATGATGGACAAGTTCAACGACATCCTGGAGCAGTTCTCGCGTGAGATTGACACCACCCGAGAGATCTTTGAGGCGAACAAGCACGCACCCCCTGTGACGCGTAATCAGCCCCCCGTGGCAGGGGCCATCAACTGGATGCGGTCCCTGTTCCAGCGCATCCGCAAGACGATGAACCGGCTCACCTCCGAGGAGGACATGCTGAAGGAGGAAGCAGGCCATGAGGTGCAGCGCAAGTACATCGCGCTGGCGAAGGCCATGGTGGTGTTTGAGAAGCACTGGTTCACGCAGTGGCGGGAGACGGTGGACAACATGGCCATGCAGCACCTCAAGCAGGCCATCATCAAGCGCGAGACCAACGAGCACGGCGTCAGCACCGTGGTGGTCAACTTCCACCCGGACCTCACGCGCCTGATCCGCGAGACACGCTACCTCGACCGGATGGGCTTCGTCATCCCGGACACCGCCCTCAACGTCACGTTGCAGGAGGAGAAGTACCACAGCGTGGTAGAGGGGCTTCGCTCCATGCTGGAACACTACCACTCCGTCATTGGCCTGTGCACCGGCGTGGAGCAGAACCTCCTTGCCAAGCGCCTGGAGAAGCTGGAGGAGATCCTGAACCCGGGGTTCAGCCCTCTGAACTGGAACTCCCTGGGCATTCCCGACTTCGTGGCCTCCTGTAACAAGAGCATCAACGAGTTCAACTCCCTCGTGAACCAGGTGCAGAAGAACTCCAGCATCATCGAGAAGGTGGTGCACACCATATCTGTCGCTGTGGTGGTGCAGGAGCCCCCTGTTGCCAAGAGTGAGGAGAGTGCCAATCTCATGGACCTGCAGGTGCTGTCCTCCCCCCCCCTAATTTTCCACGCGCCCCTCCCTCACAGCATGCCGAAAATGCGGTGCTGCGCGCCAACGGTCAATGCCATCACCTGACCTGGCACCGAGAGCATGCTTGGACGGGCCGGCGTGTGTAGGTGTCATACTGACCAGAATGCACGGAGGTGGCACACAGCACTTGCTGGCGTGACGAAGGCAGGGGGCAACTATCTAGCTCCATGGGAAGCATCGTGGCCGTCAGATTTTTTTGATATGTGGCCGAGGGACGGGGCTTGTCTTCACGGAATTCTGTGGGGCTCCAACCAGCGCTGAGGGGCGCCCCTATCCGCAGGCCTCTGAAGCAAGGGGCGAGTGTGCACCCGGGGTTCTGGACAACCAGCGCTGAGGGGCGCCCCTATCCGCAGGCCTCTGAAGCAAGGGGTGAGTGTGCACCCGGGGTTCTGGACGAGCAGCGCGCGCACGCTTAGGGGATGAAGGGGGTCGGTCGAGCTCCCAGAGTGCCCGGAGAGCGGGATGGGTTTTAGCTTGGTCAGCAGGCAGGTGAGGTACTCGAGGGCAGCTGGCATGGGCAGCATATCTGGCCTCGGACTGATGGCAGGGAGGTGCAGCATATCTGGCCTCGGACTGATGGCACTGGGGTGCGTGGGTGCGCCAGGAGTTCTATGAGTACATTGAGAAGTGCCGGTTAGACTCTGTGGAGGAGCTGCTCCACAAGTACCGCACGATCGCGCCGCTCCTGGGGAAGATCGAGGAGGCGGTGGCGGGCACGAACACGGCGCGGTCCCCGCAGCTGCGGGCATATTATTACTACTGGGAGCGGGCCATCTTCCAGGCGCTGAATAAGATGGTGCTGAATGGGATGAAGGCGTTCATGGGCATCCTGAACTCGCGCAACGCACGGAAGTCTGGGCCTATGGGGCTGAAGCCGCCACTCTTCAAGGTTCAGTCCATGCTTGTGCACCCAGAGGTGGTGGTGCAGCCGCCGGTGACGGAGGTGACGAAGTTCCTCTCGCGGCTGGTGAGGAACCTGGTGGAGTGCACGCGGCCGTTCGTGCGCTGGATGGACGGCACCTGCCTCGAGACCCCGGAGCAGCACGTCAACAACGAGGATGACGAGCCCGTCGTCTTCACCTTCTATTGGGACGTTGCTGCTAACCCCGCGGTGATCAAGGTGCGCCGGTGCCTGCTAACCCCGCGGTGATCAAGGTGCGCCGGTGCCTGCTAACCCCGCGGTGATCAAGGTGCGCCGGTGCCTGCTAACCCCGCGGTGATCAAGGTGCGCCGGTGCCTGCTAACCCCGCGGTGATCAAGGTGCGCCGGTGCCTACGGCTTAGGCAGGAACGCAAATTGGGTGGCATTGTAGGTGTAGCCGTAATGTCCAGGCGTGCATGTGGCTTTCTGTGCCACATTCATCACATCGAAAATCCATGGGGAAACCCGCACCACTGGAGAGTCCAGTAGCCTGGCGCAAGGAGATGAGGGTCTCGAGTTAGAAGCTCTACGTCAGGTAGGGGTGGTGAGGGTGGCTCACCAAGGCCTGGTTGGAGGGATTGGGCGACAGACGATGCTGGCTTTGAACCATACGATCCAAAAAACCATCGCTGGTGTGAACCGTTTCATGGAGTCGTGGCGCAAGCAGCAGCACCTATGGAAGCAGGACAAGAACTCGGTGCTGGATAAGTTTGCGGCGCGCATCCCCTCCTGTGGCGAGTTCGAGGAGAAACTGTCACGCTACAAGAAGCTGGCCAATGAGATCTGGGAGTTCCCCAAATTCAAAGATGTTGATTTTATCCGCATCTCTAGCTACAGCCTTGTGGCATCCATCCGTGACGGTGCGCCCTTCCCGCAGTGACTGGCTCTCCGTGCGCCGTGTTGGGGATGGTCTGTGGAGCGCCTGCGCAGTACTGGGGAGCACCTGCGCAGTACTGGGGAGCGCCTGCGCAGTACTGGGGAGCGCCTGCGCGGTACTGGAGAGCGCCTGCGCAGTACTGGGAGCGCCTGCGGTACTGGGGAGCGCCGACCAGGCTCGGGAGCGCCTGCGGTACTGGGAGCGCCTGCGCAGCACTGGGAGCAACGGCGCAGCACTGAGCGCCCAGTACTGGGGAGCGCCTGCGCGGTACTGGAGAGCCGCCTGCGCAGTACCTGGGGAGCGCCTGCGCTGTACCGGGAGCGCCTGCACTGCAGTACTGGGAGCGCCTGCGCGGTACTGGGGAGCGCCTGCGCGGTACTGGGGAGCGCCTGCGCGGTACTGGGGAGCGCCTGCGCGGTACTGGGGAGCGCCTGCGCAGTACTGGCGATGCGTTGTGATGCCATGCGTTGCACATACCTTGGATGCCATGCGTTGCGGGAGGCGCTTGTCGCAGCTCGAGGACATTACGTGGGTTGGGGCCCCCGCAGGAGGCGCGGATGACATTAGTCCGCATCTTCCCTCATTTATGGTGGATTGTGTAAGCTCCTTCACCCTGAGCGATGGTGGTGACTTGCCTCCTCCACGCGGGCTGAGGGTGGCGGGGGCCCGGTGGGTTTGGCAGAGGCGCTAGAGTGGGTGAAGGCAATCGGGAAGGTGATGAACGACCTGGATCGCAACAAGCTGATGGAGCTGAAGCAGCACATTGCGGACCGCAACACCGGCTTGCACGCGGATCCCGTGTCCCTGGACGAGCTGAAGGCGGTGCTCAGCGTGATCACGGCAGTGCGGCGCGAGTCCATGAACATGGAGATCGAGTACAACGACCTGGAGGAACGCTACCGCACGCGCGACCTGTACAATGTGCCAAACGACGAGGAGGAGGCGAAAGAGGCTCGCAACATCCGCAACCTGTGGAGCGAGCTGCTGATCGAGACGGACCGTGTGGATGATAGCCTGGAGGAAGTGAAGGCCAAATTCACGGAGATCACGATGAACCAAGTAGCAGAGTTCACGGAGTCCAACAAAGCGCTGCTGGAGGAGCTCAAGACGCAGGGCCCCGGCCTGCCAGACGTGGACCTGGACCACGGTGTGGAGCTGATGAAGAAGTTCGCGGAGACTATGGTGGGCAAGGTGAAGATGCGCGAGGAGCTCGTGAACGCGGAGAAGCTCTTCGACCTCCCGCTGACCAGCTACCCTGAGCTCGTGGAGGTGGAGCGGGAGCTGCGCGCGCTGACACAGATCTATGCGGTGTACAGCGACCACGTCAGCGCGGTGGCACAGTTCAGCAACATGCTGTGGGCAGAGCTGGACATCAAGAAGCTGGTGGACAACACGGAGGAGTTCGTGACGCGGCTGAAGCGGCTGAAAGCTCTGAAAGACCAGCCGGTGTACCAGCTGGTGGACGCGAAGATCCGCGCCTTCCAGGAGTCGCTGCCGCTGATTGAGAACCTGAAGAACGACGCTCTGCGCAAGCGCCACTGGGAGAAGCTCATGGAGACCACCGGCCAGCGCTTCGACATGGACCCGAAGACCTTCACGCTGTCCAACCTGTTTGCAATGCAGCTGCATAACTTCGCGGAGGTGATCTCGGAGATCACCAACAGCGCGATCAAGGAGCTGACAATCGAGTCCGAGCTGAAGAAGGTGGCAGACGTCTGGAAGGACCAGCGCTTCGACCTGTTCAAATACATGAAAGGAACGGAAGACCGAGGGTACATACTGCGGTCCACGGATGAGGTGACCCTGCTGCTGGAGGACATGGGCCTCAACCTGCAGTCCATGATGGCCTCGCGCTTCGTTAAGCCCTTCCTCGATGATGTGCGCAAGTGGGAGGGGCGCCTCTCCCTGATCGCCGAGACCATCGAGGTGTGGATGCTGGTGCAGCGCAAGTGGATGTACTTGGAGAGCATCTTCATCGGCTCAGACGACATCCGACACCAGCTGCCCCAGGAGGCCAAGCGTTTTGATGGGATCGACAAAAACTGGAAGAAAATCATGGCCGACACGGCGAAGAACCCGAACATCCTGGAGGCGTGCTCCCAGGATTCACGCCTCGCGACCCTGCAGGGGCTCTCCGACTCGCTCGAGCAGTGCCAGAAGTCACTGAGCGACTACCTCGACACGAAGCGCTGCTCGTTCCCGCGCTTCTTCTTCATCTCCGACGACGAGCTGCTGAGCATCCTGGGTACCTCGGACGCAACCTCGGTGCAGGAGCACATGCTGAAGCTTTTTGACAACTGCGCTGAGCTCAAGTTTGGGCGCGGCAACAAGAACGTGGTGGGCATGAAGTCCTCGGAGGGGGAGGCCTTCGAGATGCGCACCCCGGTGTCCGTGGAGGGCGCGGTGGAGGACTGGATGAAGGACGTGGAGACGGAGATGCGCAAAACACTGTACCAGATCACGAAGGAGGGTGTGTTCTACTACGCGAAGAAGCCGCGGCGGCAGTGGATCCTGGAGAACCTCGGCATGGTGACTCTGGTGGGCAGCCAGATCTGGTGGACGTGGGAGGTGGAGGACGTGTTCCGCCGAGTGCGCGAGGGGAATAAGCTCGCGATGAAGACGCTGAGCCGCAAGCTCACAGGGCAGCTGATTGAGCTGGTGGACATGGTGCGGAGCGACCTGAACCGTCTAGATCGGAAGAAGGTGAACGCATTGATCATCATCGATGTGCACGGCCGTGACATCATCGATGTCTTTGTGCGCGACTCTGTTCTGGACTCGCGGGAGTTTGCGTGGGAGTCGCAGCTGCGGTTTCTCTGGGACCACCCGGTGGACGATATCATCATCCGGCAGTGCACTGGGAGCTTCCGGTACGGGTATGAGTACATGGGCCTGAACGGGCGGCTGGTCATCACGGCGCTGACGGACCGCTGCTACATGACGCTCACCACCGCGCTGACGTACCGCCTCGGGGGGGCGCCGGCCGGCCCTGCGGGGACCGGCAAGACAGAAACTGTGAAGGATCTGGCGAAGGGCCTCGCGCTGCTCTGTGTGGTGTTCAACTGCGGGGAGGGGCTGGACTACAAGGCGATGGGCAGCATCTTCAGCGGCCTTGTGCAGTGCGGCGCCTGGGGCTGCTTCGACGAGTTCAACCGCATCGACCCCGAGGTGCTCAGCGTGGTGTCCTCCCAGATCAAGACCATCCAGGAGGCGCTGAAGAATGACCTCACCAAGTTCCAGTTTGAGGGTAAGGAGATCTCCATCGACGCCCGCACGGGGTACTTTATCACGATGAATCCAGGCTATGCCGGCCGCTCCGAGCTGCCCGACAACCTTAAGGCACTGTTCCGCCCGGTGACCATGATCGTGCCGGACCTGCTGCAGATCTGCGAGATCATGCTGTTCTCGGAGGGCTTCGACGGGGCGAAGAATCTGGCGAAGAAGATGACGGTGCTGTACCGCCTCGCCAAGGAGCAGCTCTCGAAGCAGTTCCACTACGACTTCGGCCTGCGCGCGCTCAAGTCCGTGCTCGTGATGGCCGGCGCGCTGAAACGTGGGTCACCCGACCTCTCCGAGGACCTGGTGCTGATGCGGGCCCTGCGCGACATGAACCTCCCCAAGTTCGTGTTCGATGACGTGCCACTGTTCCTCGGCCTGATCAACGACCTGTTCCCCGGGCTGGACTGCCCTCGCGTGCGCTATCCGCAGCTGAACGACGTAATCGAGCAGGACCTAGAAACGAACGGCTATCAGGTGCTGCTGGAGGCGTCGGAGCAGGTGGACAAGGCGATCCAGCTGTATGAGACGGTGCTGACGCGCCACACCACGATGGTGGTGGGCGCGACGGGCGGCGGCAAGAGCGTGATCCTCAATACTCTCGCACGGGCGCAGACCAAGATGGGCATCACCACGAAGATGCACATCATTAACCCGAAGGCGCAGAGCGTGGCGGAGCTGTACGGAGTGATGGACCCAGAGACGCGTGACTGGACCGACGGGCTGCTCTCGAACGTCTTCCGCGAGCTGAACCGGCCGCTGCCCCCGGACAAGGAGGAGCGCCGGTGGGTGGTGTTTGACGGTGACGTGGACGCCGTGTGGGTCGAGAACATGAACTCGGTGATGGACGACAACAAGCTGCTGACGCTGCCCAACGGCGAGCGCATCCGCATGGCGGACCACTGCAAGATGCTCTTTGAGGTCTTCGACCTGCAGTTCGCGAGCCCCGCGACCATCTCCCGGTGCGGCATGGTGTACGTGGACCCAAAAAACCTCGGGTTTCAGCCGTACATCTGGACGTGGTGCAACAAGCGAGCGGTCGCGAGCGAGCAGGAGGCGGACGTGCTGCGGTCGCTGATGGACAAGTACGTGAAGCCCACCGTGGAGTTCATCCTGGAGGGCATCGAGGACGAGCAGATCGGCAAGAAGATCACGCAGACTATCCCTTACACCAACCTCAACATGTGCCGGCAGCTGACCAACATGCTGGAGGCGCTGCTCAAGGAGGAGCGCAAGATCAGCGACCCCCAGGTGCTGGAGGCGGTGTACGTGTTCTGCATGGTGTGGTCCATGGGCGCGGCGGTGGTGCAGAACGTCGCGGTGCAGGACCGCGACCGCTTCGACCGCTTCCTGAAAAACCTTGCCGGGCTTGGCACCATGGACGCGGAGTCCGTCGCGGCGAGCCAGCTCCCGGCAAAGTCGCTCTACGAATATATCTTCGATGTGGACGACCTGCGGTGGCGCCCGTGGAAGTCCATCGTGCCCGAGTATGTGGCCCCCGTGGACGGCGCCTTTGCGAAGGTGATGGTGCCCACCGTGGACACTGTGCGCTCCACGTGGCTGCTGCGGACCTTGAACCTGTGCGACTGCCCGGTGCTGTTCGTCGGGGAGTCTGGCACGGCGAAGTCCGTGACCATCCAGAACTACTTGGAAGCTCTCCCGGCGGAGCGCACGCAGATGCTGAACATGAGCTTCTCCAGCCGCACAAGCTCGATGGACCTGCAGCGCTCGATTGAGGATGCGACAGAGAAGCGCACGAAGGACACGTACGGGCCCCCCATGGGTAAGAAGCTGGTCATGTTTCTTGACGACTTGAACATGCCCAAGGTGGACACTTATGGCACACAGCAGCCAATCGCGCTGCTGAAGCTGTTCATGGACCGAAAGGGATTCTATGACCGCGGCAAGGAGCTGAACTGGAAGAACATGAAGGACATTCAGCAGGTGGGAGCCATGGGCCCCCCCGGTGGCGCTCGCAACAACGTGGACCCTCGTCTCATAACGCTCTTCAGCGTGTTCGAGATACAGTTCCCCGCGAACGAGTCGCTCACACTCATCTACGAGACCATCCTGCAGCAGCACCTGCTGAAGCTGAGCGAGGACGTGCGCGGCGCGGGTAGCACCCTGACGGAGGTGACCCTGAACTTTTACAACCACATCTGTGAGAAGCTGCCCCCGACGCCGAGCCGCTTCCACTACATCTTCAACCTCCGCGACCTGTCCCGGGTGTACGAGGGGCTGCTCCTGGCGACCCCTGACAAGTTTCCGGACGGCGCAAGCTTCATCCGGCTGTGGCGCAACGAGGTGCTGCGGATCTTCCACGACCGTCTGATCAGCCAAGGCGACAAGGAGATCGCGATCGCGAAGCTCACCGAGCTCGTGGCGGAAAAGTTTGGCAGCTTCTCTGAGTCTGTGACAGTAGACCCCATCCTGTTTGGCGACTACAAGAACTCCCTCAAGGAAGGCGAGGTGCAGCTGTACGAGGACCTCGGGAACTTTAATAGCATCAAGGATATCTTCACAGAGCTGATGGAGGAGTACAACTTCAAGAACAAGAGCATGAACCTGGTGTTCTTCGAGGACGCGCTGGAGCACCTGACCCGCATCCACCGCATGCTGCGCCTCCCCCGTGGCAACGCGCTGCTCGTGGGGGTGGGCGGCTCCGGCAAGCAGAGCCTCACGAAGCTTGCGGCCTTCACCGCGCACTGCATCGTGTTTGAGATCACCCTGACACGCGGGTATGATGAGGTGATGTTCCGCGACGATTTGAAGAAGCTGTACGGCTTCCTGGGGGAGGACAAGAAGGTGGTGTTCCTGTTCACGGACTCGCATGTGGTTGACGAGGGCTTCCTGGAGCTCATCAATAACATGCTGACAAGCGGCATGGTGCCGGCGCTGTACGATGAGGGGGAGAAGGATGCCAGTATCAACTCGGTGCGCGACGAGGTGTCCAAGAAGGGCTTGCTGGACACCAAGGACGCGTGCTGGGCGTACTTCATCGAGAAGTGCCGCAACAACCTGCATATCGTGCTGGCGATGTCCCCCGTGGGCGAGACGCTGCGCACGCGCTGCCGCAACTTCCCGGGCATGGTGAACAACTGCGTGATCGACTGGTTCACGCCCTGGCCGGTGCAGGCGCTGGAGAGCGTCGCGACCGTCTTCCTGGAGGAAGTGGACCTTCCCGACAAGTGCCGAGACCATGTGGTGCAGCACATGGTGCTGACACACGAGAGCGTGCGCGACTTCAGTGTGAAGTTCCACGAGCAGCTGCGGCGGCACAACTACGTCACCCCGAAAAATTACCTGGACTTCATCAACAACTACAAGAAGTCGCTGTCGTTGAACCGGCAGGAGATTGGTGAGATGAGCGCGCGACTGGACGGCGGCCTTCAGAAGCTGATCCAGGCGGCGGATGAGGTGGACAAGCTGCAGGTGACCCTGCAGGAGGCGAAGGTGGTGGTGGACCAAAAGACACAGGAGTGCAACGAGCTGCTGGAGGTCATTGCGGAGAACCGCAAGGTGGTAGAGGACAAGCAGAGCATAGCGCAGGCGAAGGAGGAGGCCTTGGTGGAGCAGTCCACCAAGATTTCGGCAGACAAGGAGGATGCAGAGGCGGCGCTCGCCAATGCTATCCCGGCGCTCGAGGCGGCGGCTGAGGCGCTGACCTCCCTCAAGAAGGAGGAGATCACGGAGATCCGTTCCTTTGCGAAGCCCCACATGCTGGTGCAGAAGGTGTGCGAGTGCGTCGTGATTCTGCGCGGGATCAAGGACGTGTCCTGGAAGGGCGCGAAGGGCATGATGGCGGACCCCCGCTTCTTGTCCACCCTGATCGACTTCGACAAGGACGGGCTGACGGATCGCCAGGTCCGGCAGGTTAAGGAGTACATGAAGGACCCCAAGTTCTCCCCCGAGGAGCTGAACAACATCTCCAGCGCGGGGGCCGGCCTGCTCAAGTGGGTGTACGCCATGGTGAACTATAACTCCGTGGCAAAGGAGGTGAACCCGAAGCGCCGTGCGGTTGCGGAAGCGGAGCGCATGCTGCGCACGGCAGAGAAGGAC
This sequence comes from Cymbomonas tetramitiformis, assembly GCA_001247695.2. Classification (NCBI taxonomy): domain Eukaryota; kingdom Viridiplantae; phylum Chlorophyta; class Pyramimonadophyceae; order Pyramimonadales; family Pyramimonadaceae; genus Cymbomonas; species Cymbomonas tetramitiformis. The sequence continues at coordinate 10,086 of LGRX02010681.1, forward strand.
CTGGCGAAGGTGAAGAGCGAGGTGGCATCGCTGGCAAAGCAGCTGCAGGAGCTGCAGGAGCAGTTTGAAACCAAGTCAGCCGAGCAGCAAGACCTCAAGGAGAAGGCGGACCTGATGGAGAAACGCTTGAATGCCGCATCGCGCCTCATTGCCGGGCTTGGGTCCGAGCGCGCCCGCTGGACGGCGGACATGTCTGAGCTGGAAAGTAACCGCGAGCGCCTCGTGGGCGACTGCCTTCTTTCCAGCAGCTTCCTGAGCTACTCGGGGGCATTCACCTTTGAGTTCCGCTACCAGATGACGTATGAGATGTGGGTTAACGACGTCCAGGAGAAGGAGCTGCCTGTAACACAGCCCTTCAAGCTGGAGACGCTGCTGACGAATGAGGTGGAAATGGGGCGCTGGGCAAGTGAGGGCCTGCCCAGCGACGAGCTGAGCATCCAAAATGGCATCCTGACGACGCGCGCGAACCGGTTCCCGCTGTGTGTGGACCCTCAGATGCAGGCGGTGCGCTGGATCAAACGCAAGGAGGGCAAGAACCTGGATGGCAAAGTGAAGACCTTCAATGATAGCGATTTCCTCAAGCAGCTGGAGCTGGCCATCCAGTACGGGTTCCCCTTCCTCTTCGAGAACGTGGACGAATACATCGACCCGACCATCGACCCAGTGCTCGAAAAGAACATTGTTTTCAACAATGGGCGCAAGGTGGTGAAGCTGGGCGACAAGGACGTGGAGTGGGCGGATGACTTCCGCCTCTTCCTCACCTCGAAGCTGCCCAACCCGCACTACGGCCCCGAGGTGTCGGGCAAGACCATGATCATCAACTACAGTGTGACGCAGCAAGGCCTGCAGGAGCAGCTGCTGAACGTCACGGTGCGCCACGAGCGCCTGGATCTGGAGGAGCAGCGCGAGCACCTCGTGAAGGAGATGAGCGAGAACAAGACCCTGCTCAAGTCCCTGGAGGACACCCTGCTGAAGGAGCTCTCGCAGGCAAAGGGGAACATCCTGGACAACTCGGAGCTGATCCAGACCCTCGAGAACACCAAGTCCAAGGCCGTGGAGATCTCCGAGAAGCTGGCCATCTCCAAGGACACCGCCGCAGAGATTGAGACGGTTCGCGCGCGGTATACCCCTGCTGCCAAGCGCGGCTCCATCCTGTTCTTCGTCATGAGCTGCCTCGCGGTGATCAACAACATGTACGAGAACTCTTTGGCGTCATTCCAGGGCGTGTTCCAGCACACTCTGAGCACCAGCAAGAAGGACGCCACCCTCGAGGGGCGGCTGCGCAACATCATCGACGCGCTCACCTTCGACGTGTACAACTACACCTGCCTCGGGCTCTTCGAGAAGCACAAGCTGATGCTGTCGTTCCAGATGACGGTGAAGGTGCTGGAGGGCGAAGGTGACTACAACGGGGAATACCTCAACTTCTTTTTGAAGGGTAACCTTGCGCTTGAGAAGTCGGCGCGCAAGAAGCCGTACGAGTGGTGGCCGGACCAGGGCTGGGAGGACCTGCAGCAGTTGGTGAATCTCGGGGACGAGGAGTGCGCCCTTAAGTCGGTGTGCGACCTCGTGGAGAAGTCCGGCAAGCAGTGGAAGGAGTGGTACGACCTTGAGCGCCCTGAGGAGGCGCCCTACCCCAACGGCCTGTCCGACTCGCTCAACATCTTCGAGCAGATACTGTTGCTGCGCTGCATCCGAGTGGACCGCATCACCGTCGCGATCACCAAGTACGTGGTCAACAAGATGGGCGAGAAGTACGTCATGCCTCCAGTGCTTGACTATCCAAATATCTACAAGCAGAGCACAGCGTTGACGCCCATCGTGTTTGTGCTCTCCCCGGGCGCAGACCCGGCGTTTGACGTGTTCAAGCTCGGCGAGGAGATGGGGTTCAAGCCCGGCGCCAAGCTGAAGTACATGGCGCTCGGGCAGGGCATGGGCCCCCGCGCCCAGGAGTTCCTGGAGACGGGGTCGACTCGCGGACTGTGGATTATGCTGCAGAACTGCCACCTGCTGCCGTCATGGCTCAAGACCCTGGAGAAGATCCTGGAGAAGATTGACAAGCCACACAAGGATTTCCGGCTGTGGCTCACCACAGAGCCGACGGACGCATTCCCCCTGGGAATTCTGCAGTCCAGCCTGAAGGTGGTGACGGAGCCTCCCAACGGCCTGAAGCTGAACATGCGGTCCTCGTACTCCAAGATCACGGACGAGTCCCTGGCGGAGTGCCCGCACCAGGCCTTCCGCCCGCTCGTGTACGTGCTCGCGTTCTTCCACGCGGTGGTGCAGGAGCGGCGCAAGTACGGCAAGCTGGGGTGGAACGTGCCGTACGACTTCAACGAGACGGACTTCCGGATCAGCATGGCCCTCGTGTGCACCTACCTCACAAAGGCGTTTGACAACAACGACGAGCTCATGCCGTGGGGCACGCTGCGGTACCTGATTGGGGAGGCGATGTACGGTGGGCGTGTCTCTGACAGCTATGACCGGCGCATCCTGGTGACCTACCTTGACGAATACCTGGGCGACTTCCTCTTTGACACTTTCCAGCCCTTCCACTTCTTCGTCAATGAGCACGTGGACTATTTCATTCCCGAGATTGGGGAGCGAGATGTTTATGCCAACCAGATTGCTCAGCTGCCGCTGGCGCAGTCCCCGGAGGTGTTTGGTCTGCACGCCAACGCTGACATCAGCTACTACACCAACGCTACTAAGACCATCTGGCGCGACCTCGTGGATTTGCAGCCGCGCACTGCAGCCACCGGGGGCGGGCTCACTCGGGAAGAGATCATAGCCAACGTGGCGACAGACATTCAGACAAAGATCCCGGATCCCTTCGACATCCCGGTGATGCGCAAGGAGATCCCGTTGCCCTCCCCAACCCAGGTGGTGCTGTTCCAAGAGGTGGAGCGCTGGAACCAGGTGCTGCTCAAGATGCGGAGCTCGCTCAAGGACCTCCACCGCGCGTTAACTGGGGAGATTGGGATGAGCGGTGACCTCGATGCCCTCGCATCCTCACTCTTCAACGGCCAGCTACCTAGCATGTGGGCGCGCCTGAACCCTGCCACTGAGAAGATGCTTGGCAGCTGGATGCTGTGGTTCACAAGACGTTATCGACAGTACCGTGACTGGGTGGAGATGGGCGAGCCTCGTGTCATCTGGCTTTCCGGCCTGCACATTCCAGAGACATATCTCGCTGCGCTGGTGCAGGCCGCATGCCGCGAGAAGGGCTGGCCGCTGGACAAGTCGACCCTGTACACATCGGTCACGCGCTTCCTTGATGCAGAGAAGGTGACGGAAAAGCTGAAGTTTGGCTGCTACGTGCAGGGCCTGTACCTCGAGGGTGCTGCGTGGGACCTCAAACACAGCCGTCTTAGAAGACAGGATCCCAAAATTTTGGTGCAGGAGCTGCCTATCATTCAGATTATCCCCATCGAAGCCAGTAAGCTGAAGCTCTCGGGCACTTTCAAGACCCCGGTGTACATGACGCAGAACAGACGCAATCCTGCTGGCGTGGGTCTTGTATTTGAGGCTGACCTGGCAACCAATGAGCACACAAGTCACTGGGTGCTGCAGGGAGTGGCGCTTGTGCTCAACACGGATTAATAGCTGTGCCCCGTCTTAGCGCATTGTACATAACATCTTCCCCTTAGCTTGCTTGTAATTATTGTAGTAATTTGCGTGCATAAGCAACATGTGAGCTGCCCAGCAATTTGAATTTGGAACACATGAAACACTTGCATTGCCCTTGCATGCTCAGATATTCGGTAGAACATGAGCGTATTGACCGTGCAGGCTACGTCGCCACTCCCTCTCGAACATTGGTCACGATGTGGTATTGGGAATTGATGTTTGAGTGGACCTCCTTAATGGCTTCAATGCATTAATGTGGAGCACGGCAAATGTTGGGGCAATGCAAGTGTCTAAAACTGACTGGTGGAGCTGGCATGGATGGCGGTGACGTGTATTATACCGTGTCTTGGTAATTGATTTGTAATTGAAATTAAGCATGATGTCTTTAAACGATGTATCAAAGACAACAAATTAGTCTAGCCGCGACCAATGTTCAAACAACAAAACTAGTTAATCAATTCACAGTGCGGATGCCCCACCGAATATAAGAAATTGGACGGATTCGTTAAATCGGGGAATGGACGGTTCTTACATTCGAAAGCTGCTCAAGTTCCTCATTCCCCATGGGGAGGAGAAACTTTTGATACTTTCGACTTCCCAAAAATGGAGAAAATGAAAAGTAAAGACTGCGGCCCCATGGGGAGGAGAAACTTTTGAACGTTTGATACTTTTGACTTCCCCAAAATGGAGAACGAAAAGTAACATCTCACGGGACGGGACGCGGAGGGGAGAAACTTTTGATGCTGTTGACTTCCCAAAAATGGAGAAGGTGAAAAGTAAAGACTGTGGTCCCATGGCGAGGAGAAAATTTTGAACTTTTGATACGTTTGACTTCCCAAAAATGGAGAAAATTAAAAGTAGAGACTGCGGTTCCATCATGGGGAGGAGAAACTTTTGAACGTTTAATACTTTTGACTTCCCAAAAATGGAGAAAATGAAAAGTAACATCTCACGGGACGGGACGCGGAGGGGAGAAACTTTTGAACTTTTGATACTTTTGACTGCCCAAAAATGGAGAAAATGATCAGTAAAGACTGCGGCCCCATGGAGAGGAGAAGCTTTTGAACTTTTGATACTTTTGACTTCCCAAAAATGGAGAAAATTAAAAGTAACATCTCACGGGACTGGACGCGGAGGGGAAAAACTTTTGAACTTTTGATACTTTTGACTTCCCAAAAATGGAGAAAATGAAAAGTAAAGACTGCGGTCCCAAGGGGAGGAGAAACTTTTGAACTTTTGACACAGATTTTAGCGTGATATTCAAACTCATAAATCTGGGTCAAAGAAATGATATGTTAACTTTGCGCACAAACTATCGCAAACCTTGCACTTCAGAAAAATATGAAATATATACATCTTAGCAATATATTTTGCAAAGTTTCGTGCGCTAGAACTCACGGGAAGCCCTTCGCTGTTTGGCATATTTGGGTTTGGGTACATTGAAACCCAAACCCAAAAGGCATCATGCCAGCACGCGACAGTATTTAATATACTCAACGGCTTGCCATATGCTCTTGAGAGTGCACTGATATTGCTATGAACAATATCACTGACAAGTTTCGTGAGACGATTCTCGCGAAAACCCCTATTATGCAAAGCCGCAAGTGGTTGAAACCATCTCACACCGCACCAACTTAGCTTGCAGTCGCGACTGAATGCTAAGGTGATGCGGTTGCGGATGGGGCCAATCGAGAGCTCAAACGAAAGGTATTTGCCTAATGAATGCAAACGCTTGAGAATCGAACGGAGGAAAAAAATTGTGGTTCATGCAATAAATTGTTTGGAAGAAGGGGGTGTGCCAGACGCAAAATATTGCACATGCTGAACCGAAGGCACCTTCCAAAAGCGACCAAAAACCGATGATCGATGATCCATCAGTTTTTGGCCGCTTTTGGACTCACGTTACATATGTGTCTATTATACTTTTGTCCCCAGAGTTCCTCCGAGCGCGACCGCTGCGCGGCCTGCGACACGCGAGGGTCGGCGTTACAGTTGATCGAAGAGGCTCGGAGAACGCTCTGGGGACAATAGTAGTGTCTATCGTATGTCCACATGTTTGACATGACTTATGCATGTGACATTTAATCTATTCCCGAATGACATCGTTTTTTTTCTATTCCCCATTTTGGGTTAAACTATTCCCGAATAATAGTTTTTCCCACTGTGATGTCGGGCTTCCAATCAGGCGAATGTCCATCACGATGATTGCGATCCTCCACGATGACAAAGGCTGGATCAAAGACTTGCTTCAGGATGGATGTCAACACATCACAAACGGCATGATGTGCCGTGATGATAGCCCATCCACGCCGGTTACTGACAGATTAGTGGTAGCCAAAGGGCTCAATAGAAGCGCCGCATATACATGTATGAACACCAGCTAGAATAGGCATCGGGGCACCCAATTGCAACGCCAAGGCGACAACTGCCTGAGTGAGTGGAAGCCGAAAAGAAGGCGACGCGGGGATGGCTACCAAGTGAGTAGTGGCGCCACGTTGGGAAAGGAAAAGCAACCGAGCCCGAGAGGCAGGCGCAGCTTGGTCAAATAAATCAAGCCAGTCGGATCCGTACAAGGCCGCAGAAAGGTCCTTCTGCAACTTAGTTTTGGGCTGCGCAAACGGAGACCCCACCCAAGCTCTGAATCCAACTCGGGCCAACCCACTGACGGGAAGCGATGATCATCTCTCCGGCGGCCTCGACCACTCGGTTGTGCGAAGTGCCAAGCGCCTGTAGTGAGGAATGGAGGTTTTGTTCCAGCCTCCCCGCAGCCAAATCTTCCCCGTGACTGCAAAGACTAGGGAGGCAGCACTCCTCCAAGGCTGGCACCCCAAGCCGCATACGAGCCCACAGTTGAGCCCAAGAATCTACCCACCCTGCCAATGACAGCCTTTGGATGTATGAGAGACCCAAGCTCCCCCAGGCCGTGTGAACTTGACTGATGGCCACCGACTCCTCGTTCAACGGCAACGGGCTTCCCAGAATCTGCCGCAAGCTGCGCGGCTGCGCCGCCTCGTCGAAGTGTAAAGCACCCGATTGAAGAAGATCGGGACGCACACCACGCATCAAATGCCAAAAATTCCGATGGGCACAGAAACGTAACAACAATACTTGCGCTTGGGGATCAGTCAGCTCCTCCAGCAGCGGAAGGACCGACGTTGCTGAGACTAGCATCTTACCGCATAATTCCTCGGACACGAAAGCATCACCTCCAACGGGTACTCCCAACACCTTTGTCCCCTCCGAGGCCAAAGCAGCTCCTGAGATAGGGACGCCGTTGTCATCAACGACATCTGAAAACTCGGGGCACTCTCCGGAGGGGGAGAAAACCTTACTTTTCATCACGGTGAGATCCAGCCCGATGTCAAACGTGCCCTGCCGAAGTGTGTCAAAAGCAGCCCGTGCCAGCTCAGGAGGACCAATCAACCGAACGTCGTCCAGGAATGCAATCGCAACCACATCAGGATGTGCCTGTTGACACGGCCGGTGACTAGAGGGATCCTCCTTCAGGCCATATGGTAACCGAGGGAGCCTGGATGGCCAGGTGCTCTCTAGCATATGACTCCTCGCCAGCTTAAAAAAGGACGGTGTGTGATGAGCATTGAATTCTTACGATGCTTCTAGTATTATGCATCCCTTGCGTTGTAGTGCGATACGTATCGCACATGGATGAAAACCGGACGCCTTTTTGCAAGTCTAAAATGGGGATAGTGACAAACAGGACGCGAATGTACTCCATCCCTGTAGATGCGACGTCGATTTGCAGTACTTGAAAATGCACAGCGGCCTCAGACTGACTGCATAATGGGCGGTTCGCGATCCTGTAAACTTCGTCACAGGAGGCTGCCCGCTTCAGAGGCGTGACACGGAGAGCGCCACTGCGACACTGCAGGTGACAACCGGGCGAGGGGTGAAATTGAGGTACACCACTGTCCACCCTTATGGGTGAGAAAGCGGTCGACGCATTAGGAAACCTTTGGAGGTCTCTTACAACATGGGAGTTTTTCGGGTCCCTAGATTCTTCATGGCACGCTTTCAGTGCGCTTGGTGAAGCGCAATCAGCCCTATCCGCATAGTTGGTCGGTAGCCATATGGTGCCATGCAACTAGCTTCCAAAATTCCCGTTTTTGCATGTATGGCAAGTCCGGATGCTACATTGTGCCATTAGTAACTCAATAGTATGCAATAACATTTCCCAGAGACTGGGTAGGCTTTCAAAAAACCGCTACAGTGCCTATCTTCTTCTTAGAGGGTCTGTACATGCTTGCCTCAGGTAGAGCAATATATTCCTTATTGGGTTATTAAGTTTGGCTAACTCTGTGATCATCACCATTAATCTCACATTTGTCTATCTTAAACCCTCATCACGACACTCTATTCCTAAAAATATATATCCATTGTGGGTTTCACATCAATGATTATGTTTCAACCTAAAACATTGCTTTTTTTTGCATGAACTACATCCTACAAAAACATACCTGACACGAAGATATGACTGCTTCTATAACCAGTCCCTCGGCGCGTCATAAGTTATCAGTGTTAATCATGCCCATAAAATGGATATCCACTACGCACACATCGTTGCTCATGGAAGCAGGTTCAAATATGCGTACGGCGACATGCATCAAGAGTGAGACCTGCCATTGCCACAAGGATGAGCTTCTGTTTGCTTAATGTCCGTGCAAAATTCCTCTTGATGAAACAGCCTGCTTCCAAGTTGAACACAAACGTGTACAATTTATGGTAGCATCTACGCAAAAGCGGAAGCAAAAGTTTCCCTTAGACGCCTAACAAGGTTCATATCTCAAGCAGCTTAGCTGCTACTGCCGATGCTACCAATGCCAGCCTGCTGTCATTCTATTATCCCATACCAAGGGGGTGCCGCAGCAAAGAGGCAAATTCATGCCCCCTAAAGTTGAGCTGGTTCATCCACCGGGTGGTTACCGGGCATTACGGCGGGCGCGATAGTGGGATTGGATATGAGCGCGTGAGGGGTTGTCCCTTGGCACATTGTGGCCCTTGGCACGAGCCCGGTCGTTGGAATCAATCCAACCCTGCTTTGCTGCCTTCGCATTGAGAACATCCCACTGTGCTCTCTTCTCCTCTGGCTTGCTGTGATGCCGTACAAAATCACGAGTGGAACGTGGCAGTGACAGGAACTGATCCTTGGTCAGGGTTGGGACGGTGTGCGGATGGCTGCCGTCCTTGGCAGTCTTGGGTGCCCAGGTCTTGCTGTGGTCCACCCCGGCCGCGACCAACTGTGCTGCGTGCCTGAAGTACCCCTTCTTATGCTCCGGTGCAAGCTCAGCCATAATCTCCGGGCGATGTGCTGTACCAGGTGGGTCCCAGGCGCCGACCACCCTGTCAGCTTTTTGAAACATACCAACCACAAGAAGACACCGTGCAAGTGCAAAATAGTAATAATCATGTCTTGGAACTTCGAGAACTGCTTGCGCGCACATCCGTTGGTCAATGTGTCTCAGACACACAGAACCCCTGCAAGGCTTCAAGGCCATCTATTCCACTGAGACGGCAACTGCTTCACGGCATCCCATTGAACTCTTGAGCAACTTCCTAACAGCAAGCCAACGGGCATCCGATGCTCGTACAAGAGTTCCTTGTGAAGTCCTAAACTCAACCTTAATCAACACTCGACCACCAAAAATTGCTGAGGCAAGATTTTCGGCAGATTTTCCAAGATAACACAAGAGTCTCAATAGCAGCCGAAAGTTGAGACGTGTATCCATATAAGCAATCGGTACTTGCCTCTAAAGCATCCAGTAGAACCAAGATATCAACACGGTAAAATGCTACCGCGAAAGGGAAAAACAGAAGAAAAAAAACATCTCCTGCCAAGGCATCGACTCCCTCACACCAGCACCTCTCCTGCCAAGGCATCGACTCCCTCACTCACTCCCTCACACCACACCTCTCATTTGACTAGTTACTGCTTCACACCAACACCCGTCACTTCGCGAAAGTTACTGTCTCACACCAACACCTCTCCTGCCACAGAATCACCTCATTGCCACCAACACTTCTTCCGCCACCGCATCGACTGCCTCACACCAACATCTCTCGTTCCGCAGCATACAGCACCCTCAGTCCAGCACGTCTCGTGCTGCTCCAAGAACTTTGTAAGCGGCATTCGCAGCCGCAGAACGTTTTGCCCTTCTGCTTAGGGGCACAAGTGTTGTGAGGTTCCAACCCTCCTAACAAGCCAAAGCACAGGGAAAGCTGATCCACACCTAAATCATGGAGGTCATTAAAGCGGCTCTGTGTTCCTGCTGTACCCTGCCAGTCACGTCGCCAGCCATCGGTTTGCTTGTATTCCTCAAGAATGGTATCGAAATCCTGGTGAGCCAAAGTGGGGTGCATCCGATCTGTATCCCAGCCCCGGAACGCACGGCACAACAGTCAGAGCACAGGAGACACCTCGCAGCTCTGGGCGTTCGCGCGCAGCTCGTCCTGAAGATCTGAAATCTGAAAGTAGCACCTGGCCAGACGTCGCAGATAACCTTTCACGTGCGCGCACCACGTGGTGCTAGGGCGTCGGCTTAAGTGCCGCAAAGCTTCAGGTGGGACTGCGCATAATAGGCAACGCACTCGACAAAACTCCAGGATTTGGTAAAATGCATCAACAACATTGGCGCCGCGCCGGTCTGATCGAGGCTGCCATCCTGGAGGCCCAAGGTAGAAGCCCGCGGCATCCGTTCTCTTGTCGCGGACCTCAGAGGGCGGAAGCTTACACGTTCATCTTTCATAAACATTGTGGAAGCGGAGGGTGGGCTTACCCAGAGGATCCTCTGGTTCCAGCTCCGTATTCCCGCGCAGGAGTTCAGCGCTGCAGGTGCGAGCAGATCCACGAACACGCACACACACACACACACAACTCTTCACAAAGGTCAGCAGAGCGGCTCAAAAGAATTTCGTAAAGGTGCGATCTAGCAAGAGCTGTAATGGCGAACGGCAGCGCAGAAACGGCTGAGGAGCACTTGAACCACGAGCGGAAGCGGTAACACTAACATGGACACACATGTTGTGGCAAAGAAAACGTGCGTTCTTCGTGGGTTTCGGTCGAGTTTCTGCCAAGCTGAGTAGTGCAAAGAGGCGTGCTATCGGTAACTACACAGACTTATTTTCTATATGGAAAGCTGTTGAGTTCATAGAGCACCACATCGTCAGAGTACGTGCAACGCATACAAAGAGGTAGAGCAAGCGCAGCGCACTCTTTTTGCGCAAATATATTCGTGCATACACGTGAACTTTGCTCTTGTAAAGTATATATGAAGCCACTAATGGACTTATCGCCGGAATATGTTGGGAGAAATTTATACAAAGAGAGGAAAGCTCGCTCAGTCAAACCCGGGCCAGGCAAGTTGCGCATACCCGTGGAGTACCATTTGCAACTTTGGGAAACTTTCAAACAATCCCCACTAGGCTCTAACATGAAAAAGTATATCAGGACAGAAAAGTTCGGGCGAAGGGCTGTCAAGCACCTGCGCGCTCTGTTGACCGAGAACCTGGCTGTAGAGGCACCTGTTGATCGTGGGGTGATGGGCCTTTTAGGGGCAAACTCGGGAATGGGCACATCCCCTTCTTCCTCAGTAAGATCATAACGGGACTGATCTTTCGGAATGGTTCGAAGGAAAGGGTGTTGAGGCTGCCGCTGAAGAGCCAGGCGCTCAGCGCTAGGCCGTTCAGGCTTCGAGAGCCCGGTCTCACTAGTGATAGCGGGGAAAAACGAAGACTGCACTTCTGATACCCATTGAAATAGAAGGAATAAAATAACGAACTTGCAGGATATGTACGATAACAATGCCATGTTCGTATGAGGCAATCTGACAATGCGACAGGCGACAATTTTACATAGGTGTTGAGCACTGCACTGTTCAACTGAGGTTGTGTCCCTCGACTGTCTCAGACTGTTGAAGCAGAAAGAGAATACAATCCGAATGGGAGTCGACCGATCGTTTTCAACTTTGTACTTTCTACTGTGGACACTACAGTACAGTTATTGCATAACTTTTTTTCCTCACGAAAATCCATCAGAAATCCGTGAGGACCGCGACTGAAAAAAGCCATCGCGCGAGGAGTCGAAAAGTTTGCGGTCCTCATGGATTCTCAGCAAATCGAACAGGAGTCAGGAGCCGCCTGGGTTGCATAACTTCAGATAACTCCTCGCGAAGAGCTGTGATGGCCGTCGACACGTCAGAAAAGATAGTAACGGTGCCGCGGGATCGAAAATTCAGGGTTTCGGCGTCAGGGTATTAATTTTCGTGGCCGCAAAAATGAAAATTTGCGCCCCAGGTCTTTTCAGACCTACTGGTATGCGTCTAAGGAAGCATACCGGTGGTTCCATGCTGTCCAGTTGTTGTTAAGTTACAAGAACTGAAGCAAATCTTCGCATCGGGTGTGATTTGGCTCGCTCTACCCTCCGAACCGAACGCTCAATCGAGCATCCGCTATACCCCACTCGCTCGTGGGGTATATCGGATGAGTGCAATCGATGCGCAAGAGTCTCAGCATTCCATTTCTGTTTTACTTTTGTTAACGCGGTCAGCGAGGCGAAAGTTATCGCGGCGAATTTGGAGGCGAATTCGCTTTTGCGTGAAAACACATACTCCCGAAACCGGGCGCAAGTTGCCCGCTTGAGTGGAATCTGAAAATGTGAAGAATGCGTTAGCGGATCCTCAGACTGTTGGTACCTACTTGGTACCAACAGTCTTAAGAACATGATTCTGTGCATGCGCGTGCTTAGTATCATTTTTTTGGTGCAATATACACGGTCAAACAGGCAGTGAGACTTCTCCCGTAAGTTCCGCAGAACAGCAATAAACGCTAACGATGCGAAGAAAAACCAGATTTCATGCTCAGAAAGAGATCCACGCTGTGTATTTTTATTGGTCTAAAATTTTCAGATGCCACCATGGACAACTTTCATGAGGAGTTTTCTGTCGGGCACCTCTGGAGGAGCCCCACCCTTTTACTCCTCACTCCTCACCTTTTCATTTTCACGCGATATCGCATTTTGAACACGCTCGATGGTTTCATGAGGAGTTTTGACAAGTTATGCAGTCGCGGCGCGCGACAAATCTCCTCATAGAATCTGGCCAAATCGACGAGGAAAAAAGTTATGCAATAACTGTACTGTACAGTGTACACCTCTCAGCTCTCTCGTCTCTCATCTCACATCTGTTCGTCCTTCGCTTCAAGGATGCGCTTTGGACGCGTCAGCGCGCCAGATATGGCGCGCCTGACCCATTTTGAGAGCCCACACGCCCGACATTTGGTCGACATTTGGTCAGGTATTGCCGTATTTAAATATACAGGTGCAAGTCCAACACATAGCGCCCTACACCATAGCGCTACGTCATCAGATACCACCCCTATAGGGGGGGGGGGGCAGCCGAGCGCACCCTGTATAATCTAAAGCTTAATATATAATTATTAATTATGGCTTCTATTTGCACGGATATATCAATTATACTAGGTGCCATAGCAATCATTAAAAACCCCCAAAATGAAAGAAGTCAGGGGGTGACCATGACCTCTTCTCCTATAAGGAGAAACAGGCCTATAATAATATAGCTAATAATAGGCCTTGTAATAATTAAGTATTATTATATGGCTTATAACTGTTATTATAAGCCGTTATAATAATAGCTATTATTATATGAGCTTATAATAATACAGCTAATAATAGCCCTTATAATAATACTTTATTACTATAGCTATAATAATAACTATTATACCCTCCCGTCTCCGACGGCCCATGCGGCGTTTAATTATAAGGGCTATCAAAACGGTCTTCAAGGTAGGGTATTATTATAAGACTTATATTATTACAGAACTTATTATTATAGGCCTTAGTGTGTCACTCCACTGTATAACATAACTGATGGTTTTCTGATCAGTGTAGGATGACAGGCAGTATGACTGTCATCCGGAGCAGATCTGAAAACTGAGGTTTTCTGATCAGTCGGAGGCATAAGAGGCCAGCTACGGACTGAGGGGGCCTCTTGCCGTGTTACTGTGGACTTGTGTGGACTTTCATCGACTGTGTCGGTTTTTACAGTTTACTGTCCGTTTTTGCAGTTTGTGTCCGTTTTTGCAGTTCTGTAACACCGTAAGCTTTTCAGTGCGCACATACTTTCAGTAGTATTCGTATATTGATTATGGAGTGGTTCACCGACCCAATTTTGTGTCAAAGACGAATTGATGATTTGCACGCGCAGCCAGCGTACGCGACCGCTTTTGCCGCTTTCCAAGATGGAGAGGACCTCTCGCAACCGCAAATGAAGTTGATGCGACAAATGGAGAGAGCGACTGCCCGACTTGCTGAGCTTAAGGGACTGTCGCAAGTAGCCTCAGGAGACCGTAAGCGTCCGTGGGAGGCAGCAGTAGACCTCACTCAGCTTCCAGGGTCCGATCGCCTTGAATTGACTCGCAATGATGATGGCAAGGACAAGGGACTCCGCAAACAGTTTTTAGAGACCCAGCACCACTTCGTGGCACACTCAGCGTCTCAGTTGGCGCTTAATGACGCCAAGAAGGAATTGGAAGGTGTGGAGCTGCCTGAGACCGTCACTCTTGCTCTTGAATTCTTGTCTGAGACAGCGGAAAAAGGTGTAGCACGCGCCAAGGCGCGCGCAAAAATTTTGGCCTTGGTTTCGGACAAAGGCCCTGAAGTGGGCTGGAAAATCTGCGAGAAACTTGAACGTAAGTCGTACGCTGACGATGAGGAAGACGAAAAGTTAATGCGCAAAGCTGAAAAAGAAGTAAAGGCGGAAAAAATGCACGCTGCGCAAGCTGCGGCTGCCAAGGGGCGGACGAAGGGCCTAGGCAGGGGTGCCTTTGCTGTGTCTCGTCCGACTGCTCCTGGAGCGCCTCCGCCACCGCCGCCTGTTCAGGCAGGGCGTGGCAGCCAGCTCCAATGCTGGAATTGTAATGAATGGGGGCACCACCAAAACCAATGCTCGCAACCGCGCCCAGCCGGCAGAGGCCGTGGCAGAGGCTCGGATCGTTGAATTGTAAAGAATGTAGAGCCACGAAGGCTAGTACAATGAGCTTAGCGGAATGCTTTGCAGTTGAGGTGGAATGCCCAACTTAAATGTAACTTTTGGGGACGAAACCCTAAATTGTAATGAACTTTTGGCCCGCGGGCTGTTGTTTCCTTGTGTTTCAGGTCTTGAATTGTCTGAGGAAGAGATTGGCGAGGCCATACCTTTGTGTGAACAGGACGTTCCTGTGCCCCGTGTTGCGGGAAGACTTAGGGAGCGAGCCTCCTTTTGGCGAACCTTTGTTCGCTCTTCGTACGTTATGTCTTGGATTGAGAGAGGATTTAACTTGAAGTTTAAGGATGGCAGGGCTCCGCCCCGAGTGCACTTGCCTAACCACGTGTCTGCTGTTAGGCATACCGCCTTTGTTACTGACGCTGTGCAGGAGTGTGTGCTTATGGGCGCCTTGAGAGAGGTGCCCAGCAAGCCGCGGGTTGTCTTGCCTTTAATGGTGGACGACTCTCGGGACAAATTACGGCTGATCTTCAACGGTAAGTGGCTCAATGCCTTCCTGATCTTTCCGAAGTTCAAGTATGAGCACCTGCAACCTTTTGTAGACCTGCTTAGGAGGGGTGACGGGCTGTTTTACTTTGACTATAAGTCAGGGTATTACCACGTAGACCTCCACGAGATGTCTCGTACATATGTTGCTGTTGAGTGGCAGGGCAGGTTCTTTGAGTTCTGTGTGCTGCCGTTTGGTCTAGCCCCAGCTTGCTTGTCAGGGTTATGACCGATGACATATGTGTCATACATGTCATACGTGTCATACCATGTCATACCATGTCATGTCATGTCATGTCATATATTATTATGACATTCGACAGTATGGTCGATCATGACTGTACAGGTCGAGTCGTGTCATACATTTATGACAGTCGTCAGTACGGTCGACGATGACTGTACATGTCGCCAGATGATTATGTCACATCATCAGGCATCCCTGTCATCGAGAGTTCGTACTCCGAACTCGAAGATGACAGAGCAAAGATACATCTTGTCGATTCTTCAAGAACCATCTTTCGCTTTAGCATGCACGGAACATGCATGCGCAGCACGAACGAACTAGTCGTTTATACAATGCTGGTCGTTCAACCTACGTCTCGGGTTCACAACCCAATGGCGGTACCATCTAAGATGATGGGAGACGTAGGTACTTAAGTGAGGAAGCGTTGTGCTTCAGCAGCTCTAGATTCATAGACTGCACTCACAAACCCGCACATACGTTCACTTGTGTATGCTGTTCAACTGCACAGTGATTATTGATAATATTGAATATTATAACAGGGCTTGCATAGCTCAGCCCTTATCAGTGGTATTCTAAAAGTCGTCAAGGCGCGACACTCGAGAACTCAAGTGGGTGCAGTGATATACGCGTAGTATATTTAATATTGTTCGCAGGTTTGCAGGAGGGCGCATATACGACAGCGTTCGCAAATATTGAATATCTGCAGCCCGAATAATAGTTCGCATATCGACAGCGCATAATTGTGCGAGGAGATTTTCCGCAGCGCACTTGCACAACAGCTGATCGCACATATACGCGATAAGGTGTGCATATGGCATATATCGGCGCAACAATGAAATGTATACGATAAACGGTTCACGGATATATGCATGTTCGCGGATGCGATGAATTGTTGGCGGAATCGTTTCCGCGCGGTAGAATCATCAGCGCAGTATCGCAATTTTTATGATTGCACTGAATTGCTTTTATATGGCATCATACACGCATACTGCGCGATTGTCACTAAATTGCATATGGCAGCATGCGCTATGTTCGCATACTGCGCGATTGTTACTAAATTGCAGGTGGCAGCATGCGCGGTGGTCGCATACTGCGCGATGGTCACATATTTTGCAGAAGTTGATTGCAGCATGCGTGTGCCCGTATGAATCACGCTTGAAAAATATGCTGTATCATATGATAATGAATGGCGACGACAATTCATACTTGTCATCAACAGCGCACTCGCATCAGTATACAACATACATCAGCTATTATTGCAAATCATCTCTACGCACTGTTTACAATCACTGTGTGCAATGATTTATGGCCTGTCAGCATACATACTGCTGTGAATGCATTATCATCATACTGCAGCAGATTCCAATGTTCTGATGACCACACAATACTTTTGATCATCAGCATTATACTAAGTGGCAGCACAATGATCTATGCACAACATGTGTGTGCAGATCAGCACACACACACATACAATTATTCCACTTGCAGCAATCATCAATATACAGTGCATGCACTTCTATATCATGCACACATCTTATGACTAAATGATTGCAATGTTGTAAATAGTACATACTTATTATACTTTACAGCTTGAACACGATAACAGCTGTAGTACATATAGCACAAACATATTGCAGTGAAAGCTAGATTATATTTGAATTCATGTTGCAAAGGGTGCCTGACAATAATCACAACACCATAATTACTTTGTCGTACCCTGGTGGAGCCGAGATGCTCTCCAGGTAACACGTACATTCTATGGTGGATTATTTGAAGGAATGCTCACCTGAGCTTCATGTAAAAATTTATCATCAACTCATAATGAGATTATCATGGAATTACAACAATCCCTAAGCTATATATATCATGTTAGATATAAACAGTACGTGGTATACTGACTGTCTGCATGATTGTTAGGATATTGTGATATCCATAAAGATACTGCAAAGTGTGTGCAAACAAATACACACACACACACACTAGTACTAATCAGCAGTACTATACACTGCACAAACACTATCATTCATTATACATTGACATTCACTGACTCAGAGTGAATATATCAATAACAATGTATACAATAATGTGGATAACATCCAGTAAACACATGTGCGTACTGGATGTCAGCGATGGCGATAGTAATGGTAACAGGATTAAACAACATGCTGTAGGGCTGGATGGAGAATATCTCCAGACCCGAAGGCAGTATCAGTGCTCAATATGCAGCTGGTAACTGCTGAGCACTGCCCATGCCATATTCACTATCGCTGGAGCAACATCAAAATCTACATTGCATATGACAGTTGATGCAGAACTGATCACTCACATGCATGTACCAACTCAGATCAGCAACCATAAATGAACTGACAAAGGTTATGGACATACACACACAAACATGGTGTTGTGTAAATACTGCTCAGATTATATCTAGCAGTGTCCAGATGTATTTGAACACAAAGATATCACTTGATATACTCGTTGTGTACATTCAAATATATCTTAGGATCTGACACAACTGTGAATCCACTTGCAGTTGATTTATCTTTATGTCACCAGAGAGTGCAATAGCCTGTATGGGTTTCAATCAGAAAAACCCATATTTCATGTTCACCATACATGTTGAATTTTTGAGATATTCACTATTGTGCCATGAAAAATATCATGTGCAAAAGTGAAGAAAGTTGCAGCATTTGTTTAGCTTGCAACTCACACACACACTGAGATGTGATATATATATATATATATACGGCTGAAAAAGCTGTAAAATAGGTAAAAATGCTCCACGCATGATTTCAAAACGAAAAATGTGTGCCCATTTTATGTGAGATTATGATTTTATACCTATTAAGGTATCAGGAAATCATAATGACACATGTCATATCTCATGTAACACCCTAGATATTAGGTGTTGAATATATATGGGTAACGCTATTGCTATGGCAATAAATCTCTCAAAATGCTGTACGTAAAACACATTTTAAAAATTTCGGATTGATTTTTTTCGATAAAATGGATGTTTATATATCAAATGTCAATCCCTGATTTATGCAGCATGTGTAACGCCCTGTAACAACCCTAAAATTAAATGTGTGTAACAGGGGTGTAACCTACCTCCTAAAAAACACTTTACGTTTATATGGGTATTAAATGCAGTTTTGCTTAAAAAACTTTGCAAAAACGTTATGCTGCTTATTTTTTACCTGTATTAGGGTTACTGATACTAAGTAACACCCTAAACACTGTATTGAGTAACAGGGCCACTGTAACGATATATGCTCTAAAATACCAGTTTTATTTCGTAAAACTTCGTTTTTTGGCATTATTATATCATGCTAAATCATCGTAGACATGATAATACTACGGGCAACAACCCAAGAACTGTTGGGCAACAACCCTAAAACTGTAACAGCTGCTTCCTATAAGGGACTATAACCTATAAGCTATAAGCTATGAGGTATATAGGCAACTGACTGCCTATGTGTTCACACTTCCTCAAGGGGGAAGAAGGTGGATAGGATTCACACATATCCATTTCATATTGGTGGATAGGATTCACATATATCCATTTCATATTCCGATCTGGTGATTTCTGATGGATTGCTTTTGATAAAATCACTGCATCCACAAGTAACGTTGAAATCTGTACAACGTTAAATCCACCATCGCTAATAAAGTGTAAATTCGGATGGGAAACTGTATCCCAATGACCATAAGTTGACTTTTGCTCAGCATTTACATTCTCGAGTAAGTTTGAAATGCTGAACTATATACATAACATATAACCTGATACCATGCTTAATTGCATATCCAGGATCAGAAGATGATAGTTATATAATGTATATATATATATCCCACCTGATATACTTTGGCACTATAGCCGTACATAAGAGTGGGAAGGACAAGTGCATCGTTGTAAGACTGGTTGATATAGTCCCAGTGCTGAAGGCAGAATTTGGCACCCGAATAACAGCTGATAACTGTTGGTGACCACCATGCAAGACCTTCCAAGCGTAACTCCTTTGTCCAGAGATGCAAGTGAATTGTTCATAATATGTTGACATCACATAGAAGCATTCTGATAAAAACCCTATATATTCATATGAGCTGTCATCACTACAATGACATGGGTTTTTGAATCGTCGAAATAAGTACAACTCCGATGAATTCATTAGTACAGAATAAGCTGTTGGGATTATTCTCCGGCTGGATTGCAATCATTCACAATCCCTGTACATTCCGGTGACAAAATATTGCACTGGACTGATCACCACATTGGTATAACCTGTGATATATAAGTCACCAGAGAAAGCATTGCAATCAGCACAATGCTGTCTAGACTCACAAAGATGAGTAACATATATTCTCAGATGTAATAAATGGAGGCACAATGTGACCTACGCTAAAATCGCGTATGCTCGGGCACTGTATTGTGACCTGCGCTAAGATCGTGTATGCATGGACACAACATGACTTGTGCCAATGACGTGGACATATTTTATGCCACGACATCACATCTACATCAATAAATCACTCAGAGAGAAGGTGTTGACATTAGTGTACCACCATTATACATATAGTCATGAGGATTTTAAAGAAGACATAGTCTCTCCGATATTGACAAACATGGTACATATATATATATATCCATGCTCTCTGATCATATATTGATATCCCACGGCATATGATGATGGTAATAGCAACCCACTTCGCCGCTGAATGGTAGTGTTGTATTTTATACAGCACATGCATGGGCACTATATGACCCACGCTGATGACGTGAATTCGGGCTGCATCCCAAAAACTGCGATGCACCTTTGGTGCAATGGGCTGCAACCCGAGAACTGCTATCCAGCTTCATAGAAAGCTTCCACGTCATCACATAGAGGTCGGACCTCTGTTGTATTTAAACGGCGCTTGACAACCGCCTAGCAATACACTTCCTTGAGGGGGGAAGATAGTAAGCTAGAAATACAACTAAAAACCAAATAAATAATAAAAACAAATAATAAAATAAAACAATTAAGTTGCATCATTGTTTTTGTTTTGGTAAGCCTGACTATATATAGTCAAACCATGCAGAACTCTATGAAGCTGACACATATATGTATCAAACATTTCTAAGGTCATCAGCCATGACATACATATGAGCTTGATTTTGAAGACCTAGACATTGTATACATCCAATCTAACATGTATCCAAACAAGAATTGTATATTGACACGGTGCAAGTACTATGGCCTCTGCCACCGATGATCATTAAAAAGGGCAACCATTCTTGATATTTCATACATATCATCTGATTGTATCATTAAAGGTGTCAAGAGTACTCAATGCAATATGCAGGCTACAGCCTGAGTACAACACCTAGAAAGGTCAAAGCCACGGAGCTAACCAATGTAGCATAAATGCTAGCTGCCTTGAAGGCTATACAATAAGCCTATTGCCCTTATGTCTTGATATGTATCCGTGTATTGGCATCTCTTTGAGGTAATTATGCCTACTGAATGAGCCATACCAACCATTTTGTCTTCATTGATCATTACATATCTGATCATATCGCCATTGAGCAAAGCCTATTCTGTGAGATTATATATCACGAGACATTTCATTAGTGCACATTAAACAATTATAGTGCAACAAAAATCATCAGCTCTTCATCCTACCAAAAGGTTGAGTTGTTGTCAATTGATTTTTTAGACACCATTTCTCAGAGGTCTATTCATCATAAAAGACAGAGTCTGTGCAATCATGGCTATTCAGCCTCCAAAATAGCTGACATAGCTATCCAGCTTATGACCCAACCGTTGTTAAGCAGCCTCCATGCTATATGGCTGAAAAATGGCAAGCAATCTCTTCGGTCATTCTTGGGCATAGAGCGATCAAGCACAGCTAATCCAGGATGTTTATCCCAACATTCTGCAAGAGCTACTCATGTTTTCCATGTGTCAAGAAAACAGCCAATATACCGCCCTATAATGGGAGTCATCTCCTTCAGCGAGGGGAATGGTTATGCTGTAAAGTTGACCAATCTGATCATCATAAAAATGACAGACAGATTTGAAAAAATCGATTGAAATTTGTATTGAAAATGACTATTCCTTAAGATAAGGTATTGCACCTAAGGGAATAAAGGTTTCATCCTCTGAAATAGGAAAGGAGTTTTTCATTGACTCTAGTTCCTGAATCCAGAATCACATAGAAAATATGTTCTATCCTGTGCATATAGAAAGTACATTAAATTCAGATTCTGAGCATACAAGTGGATTTGAATGCACTCAGGTATGTACTGAGTTGCAACTGTCCAAAGTTTTCATTCTGACATCACTATCTTATTGTGGAATAGCATATAATGGTATAAACCATCCACATATAGATTGACATCATACTTGTGGTTCATATCATTCTGGCACATAAGACAAGCATGCTTCATTAAGAAATGAAAACTCTTTGAAAGTTCATTCTGGAATGTTTAGAAATTTGTTGCCTCATCCATTAGGCCACGAAGTCTTGGAAAACCCGTAATCTGCATACGGTCTCTAAGCACGGTTCATCCTTATTCTGGAAAGTGACAGAAATTTTATAAAACAAGTCACAACTCTATCGGATTGAAATGACACATTCATCATTCATACTTCTTTATCATAACAAGTCTCTGAATAGCGTTTGCCCAAAAATAAAATGGGCACCATTGAGATAAGTGATCATGTGCTGAAGAATATACACATATCACTAAGCAATGCCATGTTCTATTCATAATGAAATGACATGTCAGCCATCCATCAACTACGAAAATACAACTCGTAGTAATTTGTTGTCATTACGGACACTTTTTGATCGACTCTCCATTAGCTTCGATACCAAAGTTAACTTCGGTACCATCACTGATTTCTTTGTTCATCATGACAATCATTATCCAGAACCACTGTCTAAGTTGGGTACACTATAGTAACCCTGAACTGACAAAGTATGTGGGCTGCAACCCAACGACTGCATTTGACATCATCTGGCATTTGCCACATTCAAAAACGTCAGGCATATTGCCAATATGACGTAGAAAAAATCAATGTTCATATTGACATTGTTACCTCTAAAGCATTCGATGAGTAATCTCAGTCTGATTCTCTATCAAACCATTTTTCACATAACATAATGATTGAATAACATCCTCCATCACCATCTGATTGGTTTGATACATCTCTTATTGCGAGGGGAGGAAGAGTATAGATTCATTCATTTTCATACAGCTGCCACAAATTGATTTACATCATTGTGATTTGCTTGGAAAATTAAAATTTTTATCAAAAGTTCCAGCATCTGTGTATAGCAGCCATTAAGTTGATGACACGGTACATCATGCCGATTGAAACATCAAATGAAGTCTTATTTGACTTACTAACACATGAAGTTCATTATGAAGAAATCATAGATGCATATTTCTCCGACTCTATCATTTATATGAAGGGCACTGACATAGGAGAACGATGGTTTTTCAAATGTGAATAAGCTATATTGTAAGCTTACGACCATCACTTTGACGTCAACAGCCTGAGATGCTGATTGTCGAAAATTCAAGAGTTGAAGGATTTGATGAATCAACCTTGATACATGTGTTTTGATTGATAAATTGTTGATCCATGGTTTCTCCTCAAATCTAGAGAAGCTGGCACACAAGTTGTTGCCAATGTCTTAAGGAAAGCATCTGAGCAAAGGATTGCTAGTTGTGCCATCAGGCATCGAATTCCATAACAGCAAAGCCGAGTGAGTACTCGCCACTCTAGCTATTTGCCCGTCATTCCTTCCAGGTTCATGACAAGAGACAATTCATCAAAGTCATACACCAATGCATAAGTCGCATGCATGGTTGCACAGTTTGTATCCGAATGCCATTCCATCAAGGTTAAACATCTTGACAGTAACACTAGCCAACCAAAAGCCTTCTTGTCTTCGGATATCTTGAGCATTCTCATTTCCAACTCTTTGGACTAGGAAGCATCATGACTGTGTCTCGCTAGGACGCTAATCCTCAAAGCCGCACACTTGAGGCGAGCCTTATGAGACAGTGACCTTTGGCTTGTGGGGCGTCAACCCCTTATCAAATCCTGAACACTTGTTAACACCTGGATAAATTTAACATGATGCAACTTAAGTGGGATTATAAGTTCCATATAATCATATTGTCTACGTATGCTGAAGGCATAATTGCCGCATATGGTTACAATAGGTCGCAGCTTCTATAAATTGTGGCTTCTGAGTCAAAGGCTGATCGGCGATGACTTTTGCCAATAATTGCCGACCGAATTATAATCAGGCCGTGGAAACATGTACCCAAGAGGTTTTCGTCCATCGGTCACGTATATATATCAGGGCTGCATCCCAAGAACTGCAGGGCTGCATCCCAAGACTGCGACGCACCTTCGGTGCAATGGGCTGCAACCCGAGAACTGCAGGGTTATATCCCTAACATTTTTTACCCTGCATCAAATTGATATGACAGGAGCAGGAATTGATCCTTCCTTGCTAAAGGTGTAGTGAGCCTTGTTCAAAATCATACCCTTGCACAGATACGCACACATGCGAGATATCATATCTGTGGATAAATAAAAACCTGCTAAATGCTACCTTTGCCAAAACCGTGGTTTGTCATCGGATTCTTGGCCAGTCATCCGAAGCTACCGGAGATATCGACTGAGGTAGACGGAGTTGTGATCCTAAGTTGTGCTTGACAAACATGACTAAATAAATTTCACATTAGTACGTGGCGAATCCATTCTCACTCATCGCGATAGATGTTCGTCAAAGCGTGCGTACTGGACAAAAACATTGGGGAGTTGAGCAGATCGGTTGAGGATTATAAATCCAATTCCGTTAAGCAGGGCCACTCCGTTTGCATTAAAAACAAGCCCCAAAAAAATCGGGCTCCCCATCGCCACCTATGATCCTCCAAAGTAGCTTAAGGAGGGGAGGAAGGGTTGGGTGCACTATATCAGGCCGAGAATCGTTCGATTATAAATTGTTAAATCGTGGGATCATCGATCGCGCAAAGCGACGACGGCTAGCGCAAATAATCCGTAACGTAGACTTCGGATGCTTTGAATCGTCTAGCACATACATGATAACGTGTGGATCAATCAGTAATCCAGCGTAGGATTGTATCGCGAAAACGCTCTTCATTGAACCTTGGAACGTCACTCAACGATACGATGTCCGGAAAGGTGGGCTACATCCTAAGGACTGTAAGGTGAGGGACTAAAGTGGACTCAGTTCCCCCCAATAACCTAAAAACACCATGAGGGACGCCTCAAATCGGTGTAAGAAGACTGGTACCAGCAAGAAGCGACAACAATAAAGACATCAAAGACATATACAAAGGTATGCCCGTTGTGAGGTCACAACTCTCTTAAGAGGGGAGATCTGTCAGGGTTATGACCGATGACATATGTGTCATACATGTCATACGTGTCATACCATGTCATGTCATGTCATGTCATGTCATATATTATTATGACATTCGACAGTATGGTCGATCATGACTGTACAGGTCGAGTCGTGTCATACATTTATGACAGTCGTCAGTACGGTCGACGATGACTGTACATGTCGCCAGATGATTATGTCACATCATCAGGCATCCCTGCCATCGAGAGTTCGTACTCCGAACTCGAAGATGACAGAGCAAAGATACATCTTGTCGATTCTTCAAGAACCATCTTTCGCTTTAGCATGCACGGAACATGCATGCGCAGCACGAACGAACTAGTCGTTTATACAATGCTGGTCGTTCAACCTACGTCTCGGGTTCACAACCCAATGGCGGTACCATCTAAGATGATGGGAGACGTAGGTACTTAAGTGAGGAAGCGTTGTGCTTCAGCAGCACTAGATTCATAGACTGCACTCACAAACCCGCACATACGTTCACTTGTGTATGCTGTTCAACTGCACAGTGATTATTGATAATATTGAATATTATAACAGGGCTTGCATACCTCAGCCCTTATCATTGCTGGGTGTTTACGAAGATCAACAAGGAGCTCGTAGGTAAGTGGCGGGGTCTCGGGTTCCGTGTGCACCCCTACGTGGACGACTTTGCCTTTGCTGTGAGGGCTCCTACACTCACGGACCCTTCGGCTTTGGCTGTGTTGTCCCGTATTATGCGGGACGTGCGGGAGGCAGGCTGGCTCGTGTCAGAGTCTAAGTCTCAGCTGTTTTTCACACGGGCCCTTGTGCATATAGGCATAGGCATAGACCTGGAGGGGGGGGTCTTGTTCGTGCCTGAAAAGGCTTTGAGCAAGATCCGTGCTTGTGTGTCAGACTTGTTGAGGCTGTTTCATAGGCTGCCTCTGAGGCTTGTGGCTAAGTTTGCAGGCTTAGTTAATGCACAGTGGTTTGTGCTAGGGGGTGTCACTAGATTGTATGCTAGGGCGGCTGCAGTACTCATAGCCGACACCCTGACTTGGGGCTCGTGGGCTTCTCATGTCCCGGGCACTGATGCTCTTCGGGCAGAGCTGGAGTTTTGGCTGACAGACGGCTTTCGTAGGCATCAGAGAGGCATTTGGGAGCCCAGGGGGGCGGGGCTTCAGCTGGAGACAGTCCATGCGGACACCTCTGAGGTGGCATGGGGTTCCTGGCTGGAGCAGTCCTTTGGGGGACCTGAGCTGCTTGGCCACAGTTATCTGACCATGTCAGACAGACTGAAGTCATCCACGCTCAGGGAGCTCAAGGGCATTTTTGACTCTCTCCGAGCATTTGATGTGGCAGGCAGGCTGAGAGGGAAGAGGGTGCTTGTCATTTGTGACAACCAGGCTGTGCATTTTGTCATTGAGTCTGGCAGCAGGCATCAGGAGCTTCAGGAGCTGGCCTTAGCGGTGCATGATTTCTGTGCTGACCACGGGGTGGTTTTGTCCTCCCTTTGGATGCCCAGGGAATTTGAGGCCCGGGCTGATGCCCTGTCCAAGATCAGAGACCATGATGACTGGATGGTCAACCCGGCAATCTTTCGGTGGGCTGACCCATGGATTGCCGGGGGGTGGAGGCACACCCGGGATAGGTTTGCAACTGACAAGAATTGTCTTGTTTTTGACAGTGCAGGTGCCCCCTCCTTCAACAGTGCTTGGCACTGTCCAGGTACGTCGGGGGTTGACACTTTCGGTCAGACGGACTGGCGGAAGCACGTCAACTGGTGCAACCCGCCTTTCCGGATGATCGGGAGGCTCCTGCTGTTTCTGCAGGCTGAGAGGGCTGCAGCCTCCATTGTGGCCCCGGTCTGGACTTTCCAGCCGTGGTGGGTCTTGCTGTGTCCCGACGGGGTTCACTTAGCAGACTGTGTGGTGCAGTGGACGGAGCTCCAGCCCTCTGCGGACACCTTCCTCCCTGGCCTCGGAAGGGCCAATGAAGGGGGGGTGGGCTTGCCTGACTTTCGGGTCCTCCTCTTGCGGGTCTCCTTCGATGAGAGGGAGCCTGCAGGCCCTGGTCCCCGCTGTACCTTGGGGGGTTGCATGGCTTGTGACTGGGGTAGGGGTATGAGATGGGGGCTGCCCTTCATGCAGGCATCATAGGCACCGGGGAGCAGTGGGCTGGCCTGCAGTTCTCCGTGACGGACCCGCTGGAGATGCAGCTGCGGGCAGACATGCTGTTGGCGGTGTCTGGCACCCGTGAGGCTAGCACCATGCGGGGCTACTCTCGGGTGTTCGTACGGTACCAGGCTTTCTGTCAGGACCGTGACCCACCTAGGGTGCCTGTTCCAGCTGACCCGGTCACGGTGGCTATGTACTTGCAGTACATAGCCAATGCGGCCAGGACCTTCTCTGTGGTGAAGACCGCTTCGGCTATGGTTTTCACTGCTCATGATTTGGCTCTGGTCCCGGCAGACCGGAACCCCACCTCTCATCGGCTGGTGGCCGCGGTGCGGGAGGCAGCTCACAGGAGGCTGGGGGACAAGCGGCTCAACAGGAAGGAGCCGCTGGAGTTTGCATTTGTGCAGAGTGGTGCTCGTTGCGGGTTGATGCTGGGAGGTGTCACTCGGCAGATGTTTGCTACACCGCTGGGTTTGGACATGTGGACAGGCTTCTGGCGGTATGACTGTGCGGAGAAGGTGAGACTGCGGGATATGAAGTTCTGTGAGACCCACATGACCACCTTCCTCGAGAAGCGGAAGACGGACAAGTACAGGTATGGGCAGCTGGTGGAGGTTGCCCGGGCGGCGGAGGGGCAGCCTTTGTGCCCAGTGGAGGTCAGTCAGAGGTGGGTTGACACTCAGATTGCACGGGGAGTGCCGCCCGACGAGCCCCTGTTTCAGCAGATTGATGGCA
>LGRX02010684.1:0-21731 GCA_001247695.2 Cymbomonas tetramitiformis
CGGATATGATGGGTGAACATAATTATGCAAAAATCTGGCGAAAGTCGGTTAAGATCGAGTGAAAATTCGCCTGCGGCGCACCAAAAATGGGAGAAGGCAACATTGGGTCGGAGTATTTTTGGAGGTGTGCTGACACAAAAAAAATCATTATTTTCTATTTGGCCTGGGTATTTTTTATCCGGGAAGAGAAGCCTTAGATGGATAAATAAGTCATGCATATGTGCATCGTGGGATCGTTGAATAGGTTGGATTTGGTTTTATAAAGATTTTGGAACATTTCGGTATTTATTTTCATTTAATAAACTTTTAGATTTATCAAAAATTGTCTTGATATATGTCTAGTACTGTAACGCTACATAATCGACTCATGGGATTCAAATATCAAGTCATGCATAATATATGTGCATTGATATGCCTTTGATGATAATAAGAGTGCTTCGAACTCGAAGGGATCGATGTACTAGATGGAGCACTTAATTAGGCGAAATCTTGCGTGTGCACTTGTCAACTTAGATAACCCACATATATGTCAAGAAATCGTGCAAATTACACGGGCCGGGCGGACCTATGACGGACCTATGACTATCTGGGTGCGGACCGCCCGGACCCATACGGGACCTATGCAATCCCGAAAACGGGGCCTACGGTGATTTCTTGAAGACAGCAACACTGGGGACGGGTACACGTGAGGACACCGGCGCGCCTTGCCGTAGAAGAATCCCACGCCGGCCGGGAGTCGGTGTGGGTGCACGCTCGGGCGCGGGCTCGGGCGAAGGTGGATCCGGGCGAGAGGCTTGTGCACGAAGAGTCGCAAAGTGTTCACCTTGACGTTTATTGTTCATTGCACAAATCCCAATTCTGCCCCCCCCACCCCACCCGCCCTCCTATTATGCAATACAGTAATCACTCAGTAATAAGAAACCCCGCCAATAAGAAAGTAGCCAGATTTTTTGATTTCTTCACAATATTTAACACATAACACTCCATATTTAAGATCTCTATATAAATAAGAAAGTTGCTAGGCTGACCAAAAAGTCCTGTTTTCTTAAAATCGAGTGTTTACTGTATTCTGCGTTGTTAGTGTGAGTTTAATTGAAGGGATCTTTTCGGGAATATTCCATTGTTAGTACGCTAACAGGACGCTAACGGCATGCCTTAGCGCACTAATGTTGCCCTAACTTAACACTAACGGAAAGAATCTTTTAGGGAATATTCCATTGTTAGTACGCTAACAGGACGCTAACGGCAGGCCTTAGCGCACTAACGTTGCCCTAACTGAACACTAACAGAAGGAATCTTTTAGGGAATATGCCATTGTGCGTTAGTGCATGCCACCTAATGCCTCCTTAACGACGTCAATAGGGCGCCATTTAGTGTCTTGTTGCATGTAATGCGCTAACTCAGCGCTGTTCGAAGATTCCTTCTGTTAGTGTTCAGTTAGGGCAACGTCAGTGCGCTAAGGCCTGCCGTTAGCGTCCTGTTAGCGTACTAACAATGGAATATTCTCTAAAAACTCGAATCGCGAGATAAAAATTACTCGACGGCAGGATTCGAACCCACGCGGGCGGATCCCCAAGGCGACTGCCCACTCGTCATGTCCAACTGCGCTACGATCAAATAAAATGACGTATATCACCGACAAAAAATACAATGTCATCCCATGCCATATGAAGTCACAGTGACACTGACGATGACGCCTGAGACAGTCGAGTGACACACGACATCGACATCGAGGATCGACAGTGGCATGGCAGTGGATGTGGTGTCCACTGTAGTCAGTACAGTACTGTGTCACTGTGTCACTGTAGTGGTCAACACCGCACCGACCGACTGACATGACATGACGAGGTATCCGTTTTTGGTTTTGAATTATTTCAACAGCATTCTACACTCCGGTGTCTACACACTGAGACAGTGAACAGTCTGTAGCAGTGTCACTCGACTGTAATGAAAAAACACTTCCGTGTGCAGCAGCTGCTGCTGCTGTGCTTGACCTTGTTTCAAGTGCGTACTCGCTCTCGCTCATGTATTTTTTATTTCTACCGTAACTTTATGCTTGCGAGGATGTTTTCATGTGTAGCCACGATTGTTTTGCTGCGCGTCTTGGTCTTTAGCCAAGTGCGTAGGGGTGTCAAAAAGATAAATTGGTTTCTTGGTTCCTAGTCCAATGGACTAGGACAAGTTGGTTCGAATCCGACTCACCCCGCTGAATTTATTATTTTCTTGTGGTTACTTGCTAACTTGTTTTGCTTTTGCACGCAGAAATGAAGCTGATCTTTAGTTCTTCTAGTCTTTGAGCTCTTCGAGCGATTCGAGCTCTTCGAATTCTTTCATTGGTATGGTTCTCTCATATTGTTTACATGATCTGTCTTCAGTTTCCCTTCAACGCGTTTTGATCATACTTATTGAGACTCCTTGTGTGGGTTGGGTTTTTCAAACGCAGGTACATTGGAACGATTTCTTTTCTTTCTAGAGTAGAGTAGAGTAGAGTAGAGTAGAGTAGAGTAGAGTAGAGTAGAATAGTTTGATTATCCCGCAGACTTGTTGTACTAGTGATATGTTGACTTTTGTTTGCAGAGTAGAGTAGGCTGTTTTTCGCAAGATCGCGCGTTTTGTTGAACTTTTCTTTTAGAGAATTGTGATCAACAACTCGCAAACATATTAGGGCTTAGAAAGCAGTGTAAATATAGTTGAATGATGGATACTACGTTCTTATTTTGTCTTCTATTCATTGTCATGCATACTTTGTGTATACCCATATTGCATTTGCGCATTCTAGCGAAAGAATTGTGTTCTTGAAAGCATCATTTTGCCACAAACAACATGAATGCACATTTGTACACACCCCGCCACATATGAAATTATGCAAGCTTGTATGGTGTGTGTGCATCTATCATGCACACACACAACATTCGTGTTTGTGTTTACATCTTCAATAGTGTGTACGTGTGTAGCAAGTGAACGCGCGTATGCTTTTAGAATGGGATAGCACAATGGTATGATACACTATTTGAACACTAACACTAGATTATGTGCACACTAACCGGTCGTTAGTGTGCACAAGGTTAGTGTGCTGTTAGTGTAGTGTTAGTGGTATATTAACGATATCCTAACGACACACTATCGGTATACTAACCATCCGTTAATGCTCAAAGTTAGTGTGCTGTTAGTGTAGTGTTAGTGGTATATTAACGATATCCTAACTACATACTATCTGTATACTAACCATCCGTTAATGCTCGCAGTTAGTGTGTCGTTAATATACCGTGAGTTAGTGTACCGTTAGTGTGCCGGTTAGTGTGTCAGTTAATGTCCTAACCACGCGTTAATCGTTTGAGTTAGTGTGTCGTTAAGGTACCGTTAAGGTATGTTGCACAGAATGCATGCCCTAACGGTACCTTAACGACGCAGTTAGCGTGCTATTAGTGTATGTACAAGCACACTAACGCGCCGTACTCTTATACAGTTAGTGTGTCGTTAGTATATCGTTAGTGCACGTACTAACGTTTTCTAAAATGGTAGGGATACAATAAAAAATGTTACAATATGTGTGCAATATGCCTGCAAGCGCTCCAACATGTGTGCAACATAGTATTGCAGTGAGCCCTCATGTATTGGAGACATATCGAAGTTCTGATGCAGAGAGTTATTTCAATATGCCTTCAACACATGTGTAGTATAGGGTTGGAGACATGCACCA
The DNA here is from genome assembly GCA_001247695.2 of Cymbomonas tetramitiformis. Taxonomy (NCBI): domain Eukaryota; kingdom Viridiplantae; phylum Chlorophyta; class Pyramimonadophyceae; order Pyramimonadales; family Pyramimonadaceae; genus Cymbomonas; species Cymbomonas tetramitiformis. The sequence continues at coordinate 3,701 of LGRX02010684.1, forward strand.
TGCATGTCGCAAACACTATGAAGGCATGTTGCAGACATATTGCCCACATATTGTATACATATTGTATACATATTGTAAGTCAACATTCAATATGTTGGATACACACTGCGGACCTACTGCATACGTATTGAACATGTAAATTCAATATGTTGTATATATATTGCGGACCTATTGAATATGTATTGAAACGGAACATTCAGTATGTTGGATACATACTGCGGACCTATTGCATACGTATTGAACATGCAAATTCAATATGTTGTATATATATTGCGGACCTATTGCATATGTATTGAAACGGAACATTCAGTATGTTGGATACATACTGCGGACCTATTGCATACGTATTGAACATGCAAATTCAATATGTTGTATATATATTGCGGACCTATTGCATATGTATTGAAACGGAACATTCAGTATGTTGGATACATACTGCGGACCTATTGCATACGTATTGAACATGCAAATTCAATATGTTGTATATATATTGCGGACCTATTGCATATGTACTGAAACGGAACATTCAATATGTTGTATATATATTGCGGACCTATTGCATACGTATTGAACAAGCAAATTCAATATGCTATATATATACTGTGGACATATCGCATATGTATTGAAATAAAAGTTGCCTATGTCAAATATATACTATAGACCTATAACATACATATTGCACATTTGCAACATGCAGTGTGTTTACTATGTATCCACTATGCGTATGCTATGCGAGATAAACAAAATAAGAATACAGTAGTAGGGAACACTCGAGCATCTTTACTACGATTGACATGTATCTAGCTAGGCACAAAGAAATACGAATGGGACTATCAAATTTACATCAAATTTACCAATACACAAAATAGTGTTCTACTCGTGCACTTTCTATTTACAAGATGCCAACCTAAAATCAATGTATTCATCTAGAACGCTTGACGGGATGCTTGAAGTTGACGTTGTACTCGAGGCGGTCGATTTTCTCCATCTCGCTTTGCTCCAAAACAACCGATCTAAAATGGAAAGTAAAGAGCCAACACTTAGTAAAAAAGCGGAAATGCACAAAAGAATATTCTATTGAAAACATAAAGGACTTATCAACCTAGAATGTTTGAAGGGATGCTTGAAGTTGACGTTGTACTCGAGGCGGTCGATTTCCTCAATTTCGCCTTGCTCGAAAACAGCCAATCTGAAAAGGAAAGTAAAGAGCCAACACTTAGTAAAAAGCGGAAAAGCAAAAAACAAACCTTTATTGAAAACATAATTAACAACCGAGCAACCTCAAATAAATGCGAATATGAACGCGAGATGAAAACCTAATATGACTTCGCCACGCCAACGTTTTCAGCGGATCTGAAAAACGAAACCAACCAACTAACGTTTAGTAAAGAAGAAAGAAATTAGCAGTCGTCAACGAAAGAAGGAAAGGAAAGTAACAGGGGGATGTGGAGTGAGTTGGATTTGAACCAACTATTTCGAATGCAAAGGACTCGCGGGATTTTCCCGTTCACTCCTAGTCAAAGTTTCACGCATGCCAAGTACGAGCGCGCGAAGCACACACAAAATAATACACACGCATAACCAAAACATGCACTGCAAACCAATGCCATATTGCAACCTGTGAGAATTAAAAATATCACAGCACGCAACTCACTGGCGAGGCTGCTGCAACACTGCTGACGGCGAACTGTGAAGAGAGCAATGACGTGAGTTTGAACTTTACCGTTCAGGAAAATCGAAGTGCTCAAAAACTTTGCCGTTCAGAAGTCACATCGGATCGACGCGTCATGCGAGCACGATCGACGATGACGACGATGATGACGATGCGATGTCTCAGACTTTTAGTGACATAGTATTTAAAATAATACGTCGTCTATCGATTTCCTCGTACTGGTTTAGTGGTTACCCGCCGCTCTCATAGACTTCAGGTGATGGGTTCGAGTTCCGCTGAGGGTTTTTTCGGTCCATACTGTGGGTCATTTCGGGTACTTCTTGAGCATTTTGGGGGTACTTCTTGAGTTACGATTTAGGCCGTTCGATTCACGAACGAGGGGTGCAGATTCTCCTAAAAATTAAAATTCCAAAATTGTTTCCCCGAAAATTGTTCAATCTGTTCAATACTACTGCAATACATGAGGGCTCACTGCAATACGTTACGATCCGGTACGATCCGTCTGACCTGGCACTGGCAAAGCTGACCTGGCACTTTTTCAATACATCTCCAATACGCCATTTCAATACGCGCCTGCAAGCGGTAACGTATTGCAGTGAGCCCTCACGTATTGAAGTAGTATTGAACAGATTCTCCTCTAAAAAGTTTTTAAATTTTTGTAAAGGTCAATATGCGTGCAACCGCGTGCAACCGCCTGCAGAGCTCAAGGCAGGGATCACTTCAATACGTGAGGGCTCACTTCAATACGTGAGGGCTCACTTCAATACGTGAGGGCTCACTTCAATACGTGAGGGCTCAAGACCTTGAGCCCTGCCTTTAGCCCCCCCTTTCAGTATGCTGCGGAAGTGTTGAAGTGAGCCCTAAAAAAGTTGAAAAAACATGTTCTTCAATTCTGGTGAGACTTGTTATATGGACTCAGGAGCTATATTTTGCGACATAGCTTGTGTGCGTTTTTTGTGGGGGGGGTCCGAAAACCTACTTTTGGGTTATTGCTTTACTTGAAAGTTCCTTCATTATATCGTCAATATGTCCGCAGTATATGTCCAACATATTACAGCATAGTTGCAGTACATTTTCGAAGGGTGATGGGCGTGGTAAAGGGGACTTCAATGCAGTATGGTCCGAGGAGATCAAATTGTTCATGGTGAAAAGCGACCTCGCCATGAACGATCCCCTCAATCATCATCACCAAGTGATGCGGAGCGACATCGAACCGGCTTGCCTTCGGCTAGAGCCGCCGCCCTCGTCCAAGGGAAGGCGCCCCCCCCGTACAACAATCTTCGTTAGCCAAGCGCGCGATGAGAAATCCCGCGCAAGGCGGGTGCTTAGCCGATCGAGAGCCGATCAAACCTTCCAATGCTCAGGAGGGTACATCGCTCAAACCCCCTCCCAATATCAAGCTCATATTCCCGGAAGGTTGGAGTACCGCGGAAGGCTTCCGCGACCCGGAGTATGAAACGATTACGAAGAAGGAACGCCTTTTGGCGTGGATTGCGCCTCCACATCTTCCAATATCTACGAGGGAACTGGAGTTGTCCGCGAGGTAGCACCCTTTCTCTTTCTTCTCGACGTTGAGGTTGTGTCTTTCTTGCTTCACAGGACTCTTTGCTACATGTATGCAACATGGTTACCATATGTTGCATACATATTGAGATTATATTGTAGGGATCCTGGAACACATTGCAGGAAAGTCGATGCGCACTATGCGGAAGTGGACACGGTATGGCATCATAAGTGGCTGCCAACGCGACTGCTCCCGCACGAATTCTCCAGATTGGCGCACGATTTATCTCCAGACAATACCGCGTGGCCGACTTGGTTACCACCTTCCGACATCTTGGAGCTAGAACCGGCAACGGTAACCTTTAAGGGGAAATCGTTTCGACTTGTTCCACCGGTGCCTAATTGCTTGCAACGGATTGTCGAAAGGATTCGTGGCATGCAAGAGGCAAGGTAAGGGACTCTCGTGGGGCATGATTTCCCTCCCACCATTCCTCACGTGGCTCGCTGCAATAGTGCTGCAGTACGCTATCGTGATGGTTGCAGCATGTTGATGGGATGTTGAAAACATGTTGGGACGATATTGTGCAGAGATGCGGGCGAGGCGCCCCCCGAGGCGCACGAGGCCCAAAGCAAGGAGTCCCCCCCGCCGCCCAATGCCGAGGCACCCACGAGCCCTCCACTAGCCGGCGGGAGTGCAAGGTAAGGGACTCTCGTGGGGCATGGTTTCCCTCCCACCATTCCTCACGTGGCTCGCTGCAATAGTGCTGCAGCACGCTATCGTGATGGTTGCAGCATGTTGATGGGATGTTGAAAACATGTTGGGACGATATTGTGCAGAGATGCGGGCGAGGCGCCCCCCGAGGCGCACGAGGCCCAAAGCAAGGAGTCCCCCCCGCCGCCCAATGCTGAGGCACCCACGAGCCCTCCACTAGCCGGCGGGAGTGCAAGGTAAGGGACTCTCGTGGGGCATGGTTTCCCTCCCACCATTCCTCACGTGGCTCGCTGCAATAGTGTTGCAGCACGCTATCGTGATGGTTGCAGCATGTTGATGGGATGTTGAAAACATGTTGGGACGATATTGTGCTCTCGCTCCATGCAATGCATCGTCGAAATGTGGGCACCGGCATTTCGGGTATTGTCCGAATACCGGCTTGTTCGCCGGTACGGGTGTGCATTCCGGTGTGTCGTTACCGGTGTCACCAATGCAGCCGTGTATGTTGCATCCACAGACCTTGAGCACTGGTGCATACGACCAGCAGCGCACGGTGGAGTTGGCTGCGTACACGCGGTGTTTGATCGCCAAGCATCGGCGCCAGCATCGGATCGCCAAACGACGTCAACAACGGTTACGACAGCAGCTGGCGCTGCCGATAAGTGGTAGTTGTTCTGAGATTTCGACGGCTCAGTGTGTGTCTTCGCCCGATGATCCAGCAGCAGCACGTATTTCCGCTCCGGATATCGCGGCGTCACCCAGAGGGGTGACGCTATTATCCGTAACTCCATCCGAGTTATTGGCTATGGATGACGATGCCTTCTGGGCTGCGGTGGATGCGGTTGAGGAGTCGCCGGACCCAGAGGAGGAGGATGACTTCTGGAGTTGCGATGCTGAGGTTGCTGCCGATGCTAACGTTGCTGGAGGAATGCAGCATTCCGCATGCTCATTGTCGTACGACACGTTAGCAACAACAACTGATGATGATGATGATGATGATGATGCTGATAATGTCGTCTGGGCTCGCGTTGATGAGGACATTGCTTGCGCGGCGGTGGCGTCCGTAGCATTGCCTCTGGGAGGGCCTTCCGCTGTTGCTAACATGCCTGGTGTGCATGTCCGATCGGTGCAAAGCGACCCGCGGCCTGAGCTGGGTGCGCACCTGCAGCAGCCGCAGGCGCCGATCTTGCCGTGCCTCCATCACCTTGATGGGGGGGGAGAAGCGCTGATCACTGATGATCATGCTGATTCGCCACCTCCAGAGCCGCCTCCGCATTCATATATAATGTGTCGTGATGGAGTGTCGCCGGCTGTCGGGCATATATCGTCATCACACCTTGATCATGATTCCACTGCGGATATTGACCAAGTCGAATCATCACCGCTATCACCGACATGCACCGAATTATTGGCATTATCTGAATGTGCCAATAAACTATCATCACACGATCTACTTATATGTGATATTAGCAATACGGCTGTCGGGCATATATCGTCATCACATCTTGGTCATGATACCACTGCAGATAACAGACTATTGGGAATAAATGAATCTCGATCGTCGTCTAAAAACCTTCATTTTGACACAATTTTCGTCGTCTAAAAGTTATTGCCACGTCATCTGAAATGTGCCACGTAAGCGACACGTAAGCGACACGTAAGCGACACGTAAGTCGTCCCGCAATTTTTATTACAAAATATTACTCGAATTATTTATTTGTGCATGATGCTTTCGTACGGTAATCACCCACCCCAAGAAAACACAGAAATCCAGTCAGCTTTTCTCATCGAGTTGGTACCCCCCCTCCCCCCGCCAGCGTCAGCGTCATAAGAGAACGCTATGGATAGTGGACCGCGATCTCGTGAGCCAGCCAGCGAATTCCATAACCATCCACGTGGACACCTTCCCTAGCCAGCCCATTCTCTTAAGGTGTTCATTTTCCGAGAAAATGGACCCTGAGAGCCGTGCGCAGCTTAAAGAATTACCCAGAAAAATGCGCATCTTCTGTAGACGTCGGACTACAGTGTCACTTGTGTCGCAAGGCTGTAGCGAAAGAATTTCTATTTGCCGAAATTTGCGTGAAACACACACTACACGCGGAGGGCTCTAATAATTGACTTGAGATAATGACGCCAACGCCACGTTTTGTCAGCCGAGTTTGAAGATTTTGAACAGGTTGCCATGTTTTGTTACATAATGTAAGGGGATCATGGATTGGCCTCCCAGAAGACACTATATAAATTATTAGAAGTTGGCTGAGCGTTTCCCAACGTTGCATTCAGCACCATATCGATCGGATCTCGTAAACATGAGGGATGTCCAGTTTTGCACGCGAGCGTTCTGGTCGAATAGAGTGAAGCAGAGACCAGTTTTGTTTCGATGGAACTTGCCAACTCCCCCAAAACAGATCTATTGCAGCAAGTTAAAGTCACTAGGTTCTATGCGGCTGAGGAATTTTGCTCCCAACCTTTCGATTAAACGGTCTCGACGTACGACACTTCGAATTTCGGTGGCGACATTCAGTGGAAGCTTGGACGTAGTTTTGCCACCGTCCGAAACAGAGACAGACCAGGTCCAACTCGATGAGGCCATTGAGATATCAGGAGGAATGCCTATATATCAGCTTGTAATATTGTGTGGTGAGTACGGAAAACTGGATCTTTGGTCAGCTTGTTTTCGTATGTCTACTGAGAATTCCAGCTGTGTGCATCTAGGCAGGGCTGTGGGGCGCTGCCGGACCGGCAATGCTAGTTACCGTATTCACGAGCGAGGGTCTAACTGCAGCCAAACTGGGAGACTGGGTGATTAAGGGAAACGCGTCGATGCTCATTGGCTGTGCGCTTGGGAGCTTCTTCACGGGCATACTGTCGGATACTCAAGGACGCCGTCGCGCTGTGATCGCGAGCGCAGCTGTACTCAGTGTTGGCGGGTTTGGCTCGGCTTGGAGCTGTGATACTTTGACGTATCTCATCTCGCGGTGCCGGGTAGGGGCTGGGGCTGGCGGAGTTATGGGATCCACGGGATGTTTAGGTAATAGACCCTGAATATCCGCCTGTCTTGCTGCACCTTTCTACAATTCCAGTCAAGCCTCAGGTGCTGAAATGCTGATGCGATCTTTGGATATTTTTGGCAGGAATTGAAACCGTGAGTCCGCGATATCGCACCTGGGTAACACCAGCCTTCAACATTGCCTGGAGCCTGGGGTCACTCGGAATGATTGTAGCCGCTTTGTTCGTCACACAGTGGCGAACTCTTTTAAATGTGGTTGCTATTCCCTCCACAGTACTCCTCACAGCTGTGGTGCTCAAGGTGCCAGAGTCACCTCGATGGCTTTTGCTGCAGCGAGGAAGGGCTGCTGCAAAGACTGCCCTTGAACGCATGGCGAACGAGAATTCCAGGCAATTCACCTCGAATCTAGCACCCGTTAATACCCCCACCACAGCGCCTGTCCGCGTGCGAGCCTTTCTAAAAGGCGACCTTTGGGTACATACTCCTGCTTTGACGTGCGTCTGCTTCATCGCCGCGATGCTCTATTTCGGCCTTAGCCTCGGTGTGCCTGAGCTAGTCGGAAACCTTCACTTGAACTCGGCTCTATGCTTTGGAGCAGAGATTCCGGCGTTGTTGCTCTCCGGCTTGATGCTTGACTCGAGGCTAGGCCGCCGGTACACAATTCTTTTGGGACTTGCTATGACAGCGCTACTGTCCTTGCTGAACGCGCTGATACCTGCGTTTGGCGGTCTAGGGTCAAGCATCGCAAAATTATTTATCTCGATTGTATATGGTGGTACTTTTACATTAGCGGCGGAGATGTACTCCACTCGGATGCGTGGTGTCGGCCTGTCGACGCTTCGATTTGTGGAGGGCCTCGGGTGCACGCTTGCTGGCTCTCTCCCTCTGCTCCCAAAGCCTTATCTCGCGATGGCTGTTTTTGGTACCATCGCAGCATTAGCTGCACTGCTTCTCCCAGAGACAAGAGGGCAGCAGCTTGCCGAAGCTTGAATGCACGGCAGCAACTGCGTGTTGATTCGTGGCACTGGATAACAGTGTTTTCAAGAGTCATACACAAAACGGACTAAGCCACAATTTATCCATAAGGATTATAGATAAGAACAAGTTTGCTTCTGCAATAAGTAGGCATACCTTTTCTTTTTAAAAACGTAGAGAAAGTACTAGAGTTAGAAAATACCAAATGTCCGGGATCCGTCTGTATGTATGAAGGATTTCATGAGAAATGTAGTGCATAGATATGGAAGACCTCTTGATCACACACCACCCACACGCACGGATCGATAAGTGCCATCACAATTCGCTTTGTATATCCTTGTTCAAACCGAAAATCTAATTAAGATACATATTTTTAAAACCTTATCTGAAAATATATTAGTTTCGCATGAATTTCAAGCGAGAGAGTAAGAACAAAAAAATATCCAACGAAGCTCGGTTAGACCGCGAGCGTCGGTCTAAGCTTGGCCGCCATGTATCGCTAGGCGGGGATCGATTTACACCTAAACGAATTTGGTTTGAGCAGTATAGCGTCAGTACGAGCGCGGAAACTGCCATAACTTCTACGTTGGTAGACTATTTGACATGTATGATGTATTGATGTCCATATTTGAGACTTAGGCAAGGTCCCTAAACTATGCGAATGCCATCAAACTCGATATGTATCGAGCAAGAAACTTACTGGAAAGTGCAGGGGTGGCCTATTGGTAGACGATAAAAGTATGCCCTATGAAGATTGCTCTAAAGGCCTCAAATTAAGTACATACTCGTAGTTTTCCCCATTGGTATACAACATGATAAGTCTTCGCCCACTTATAACACAAAGCCAATAGTGGTGCCAAGCTCATGGCGCATGATCGCAAATGCCCCTTGGAATGGGTTCAGCCGGATTTCCTTAAGCCGTGCTATTTGTTTTATCCGACACTAGTTCTATTACCGAAAGTGAAAGCAGTGTGACCGTAGCCCGATATATAGCTGACTATATATATATCTAACGATACCTTCAAACTTGTAATATATATTGCCTAAGTACGATAGGTGCGATGAGATAAGTTCGATGTGGTTGGGTTTCATCCCAAGCAAGGTTGGTTTAAAGCTTTAAACAAACCTCGACTTCCACACCCCAAGAGGTCGCGAATGCGCCATGAACCCAAAACCAAAACAGCCTAGTACTTATGCTTACTCAATGCTCCACATGCTGGATGTGACACTCCGTGTGTCACTATCCCGTGTCTGTACTAGTACTCCGTATAGTACGGGTGTCACAGGTTTTGTTTATATAACTTCACTTCGACTGTTATCTTAAGTGCAAGCATTCTGAACTGTAACCCGACACGATATATAGGTATCACTATATATCCAACAGGTTATGGTGCGCCAGGCACCTTCCACTACTTTTGATTACATGCGTGGCTAAGCCGCTCCGCTTGGTTGGGCGTTGGGGGTGATGGATTTGACACAGTGTCACCCGAAATTGTCACATGTCACTTCCTAAAGTAGGCTGAGTGACCGTCACCAGTAGGTGTGAAACACCCGTTAGGTATTTATGTTATCTCCGGTTTTGTCAATTGCACTTTATCGTTCCGATTCCGAAACCCTTAACTCAAGGTTTATTACAACTTACAAAGGTATATAAGCAGCACTATATGTCTGCCAGGTTTGGCCCCACTTACGCTTTCTTTAGCCACTGCGAGATTGCCGCCATGAGTGGCTAAACTCGGACGCCTGGGATGGAGTGAGGCGCTCCGCGCGTGAGAGTGCCGGCAGTCACGGGTATGGCCTAAATATTATGGGTTGATTTACGGCATGCCGAAGCGCTTTGGGACATTTTTTTCTTACGGGATTTAACGTTGGTCTAGTTTACGCTTTCTGGTTGGTTACCACACCGTTGCGTATTGGCCGCCTCCTCCACACGACTTTCCGGAATTATTTGATCTCTCGCGGCTGCTGTATCGGCGACCCGCGCATTTCTTGGCCGCCCACGACTGCCACATCTCTCACGTTTCATTGCCTCACTCCGCCCCTTCAGTCCTTCTCATCATGGTTGCCTCTAATCGAGCCACCTCTAGCATGGCGAATCGCCGACGCGCATTATCCACAATTTTTTATTCAGAGGCTGCCAGACATGCCAACACCCCAGCGACACCATAAGTCATTACCACTATATGACACATCTCTGAATTTTTTCTCCAGTCACCCATTCTGTCGATTTTCGACCAGTGATCTTTGGAGGATTCTTCCGCGATCACTCACCACCTCCCGGATATGTTAACGAGCACAACCTGATTCATGGACGAAAAACGATTGACGACTGACGTGTGCATGGCATGCATGCCACAGCGATGGCAAGCACCATGTAATCATCGATTTGACCATCTTAGCCGATGCATGAGATGGAGGATAAAAAGGCGAAATCAGAACATCCCCAAATCTAATGCTATTAAAATAGGATGCAGAAGTATACGTGTACAATTATATATTATTATATATGCGACCTTGTCTTGAAAAACTTCACATCTCAGATGTCATGTCATGGCATGTCATGCATGGTCATGTGATTAGACGATAGCGATAGCAATAGTCACTCTTGTAGGGTAAACAATTGTATATATTAAATATGCGATGTCATGTTAAATATTCTATAACAACGGATACCGACACCCATCACCTTGCATGTGCCTTGTTTAGTAGGAACGGGCGTGGCAGATGCGCCAACCTTATTCGCCCGGTCCGCGTGCAACCATGTTTGTGTGCACCGGCAGGGAATGGCCACACCTACTAACCGTAGGGATGAATGCCACTACAACCAGGTATATATGTATGCACTGTTGTTAGTTTGTTGGTGTCATTTCATACGCGGGGAGGATGAGCCGGTTGCCTAACATCTGTAAAAAGCTCGTTGTTGCAGGGAACTACACCATGGAGGACATGCTGAACTTTATCTTGATTTTCAGTCCGATGGTGTTCATGGATGTTCTGAAGAACTTGAATCCGGAGTTGGACAAGGCTTGGTGGACTTTCGTTTGCGGCGGGCGGTGCTCTACTTTATGCGAGGGCCTGCAATAGGATTGTGTGGGGACCTCCAGTCCCGTGCGGAGCCCCGGAAGGAGGCCGGGAAAGAGCTGTGGGCCTTTGCGGTGATTGTGGAACAGCAATGCCCCATGAACATGTGGACGTTGAATCTGCGCATGGCGGTCGTTCACTTGTGCAAGCAAGAGGAGGAAACCGGCGTGGTGAGCAGCACCAACGAGCTCTGGGTCGAGCGTCTCCTGGGCGACAGCAAGGGGGTGGTGCCAACCCCGGTCGGAGGTAAGGCGATCGACACGTGCATACAGTAATCACTCAGTAATAAGAAAACCCGCCAATAAGAAAGTAGCCAGCTTTTTTGATTTCTTCACAATATTTAACACACAACACTCCATATTTAAGATCTTTACATAAATAAGAAATTTGCTAGGCTGACCGAAAATTCCTGTTTTCTTAAAATCGAGTGTTTACTGTAGCGAACGCGTATCTCACGAAAGAGGCGGCGGACGACATGGCGTGGAGCTACGAAGGGATCCGCTTCCTTCCGGACATGCTCACGGAGATGGCCATGGCCAAGGGCGGCGAATACCATGATTCTGGGACCACCCGGGCTGACGATTCCTCCGAGGTGTGCCATCTCCTGGACACCGGCCACTATCTCGTCCGCGACGGTGTACCAACCGCTGCGTTGGCAAACGAGGAGGGGGGTCATCTGCACCGGGAACTGGTGGGGTGCGTCCGATCCCTTTTTAGCGATCATGCAAGCCCTTCCCTGGATGCAACCATGGACGTCCTTCAATTCTCGCGCATGCGAAGAGGCGATGAGGACTTCACATCCCGGGTTTACACACCAGGCTTCTCAGGACACTTCCAGAAGTCTTCGTTCTCGGAATTTCGCCACATTTCATTTAAAAAAAGAACTGTAAGCAGCAGCAGGAACTCTGGTCGCTGCTCGTGTAACCAGCTCATCCAGCCTGTTCTTGCGCGCTGTGTAAGAAGGCGCCACGCTGCTAATCAGCATATTTTCAGCGTCAAGACGGACAGCGGTATACTCATGCGGGCGTTCGCCCGTTGTCAGCACGTACAACGGGGTATTGCCGTTGGTGGTTGACGCAGCGCCAGCGAAAGAGATACGGAGGTTCTCATCTGCGTTTGCTGGCAAAAGAGGCAAACTTTTCTGAACTGTACCGCCATCGGCTGTTGCGAGAAAAACATATACTCGCAGCCAATGGCCCTCTAAAGAAGGTACGCGCTCAACTGACCACTGCTTGTCGGGTAGCTGTAGTATGTTTCCTCCGCTCAACAATGCGCGAAATTGATCCGCAGTTGCCATTATTTTAATTCACGAAAAAGTAGGAAAAAAAAGGCGATGAGCTGTAAGCGGTGTTATGCAAAGTAGGTTTTGGATTGTGAGGAAGACTGGTCGAGTTTGTGAAATTTCAATAATTTCCGTGCTCTCGTCATCAAAATCCGAGAATTGCGAATCGAAGTATTTTATTGGACGGGCCGAACGCGACAAAGAACTCGAATCTGCATTCAAGTTCTCGATTTCGATTGAAATGAGCGGTTTTCCTTCTTTTTTATAGAATCCCCTTGAAGAATATTTTTTTGTTCATATTCCTGAAAGTGTGCCAAAACTGCTCATTAGCTTAATGAGCGGTTTTCCTTCTTTTTTATAGAATCCCCTTGAAGAATATTTTTTTGTTCATATTCCTGAAAGTGTGCCAAAACTGCTCATTAACTTAATGAGCAGTTTGACTCTTTTTGAAAAAAATCACTTTGCTGGTATATTTACAGGTGTGTTCGGCCTTCTACCAGAAGGTTTACAAAATAAGCCAAGGCTATTTCTGCGACGTACGCGAGCGCGTTCTCTCTGGAAGAACAAATTTCATTCACGGGCTGACTGGCAGTGAGGCAAATCGGCGTTTGTCCAACAAAAAATCAAATGTCGTCGCCTTCGTGAATAAATATGCGGAAGAACAGGGCGAACCTCAGCCTCATAAACCTGAGACGCATCTCCCGTCGGGGAAGACAAGAGAAGAGATTTGGGATGACTATCTCGATTCTTTATCTATTCACGACCGCAAATCCAAGGAAGTCTCCTTGCCGTACTTCTACGAAATCTGGAAAGACGAGTTCAAATCTTGGCTCAAAGTTCCGAAGTGCAAGCGTTTTTCGCAGTGCAGTGTATGTGCTTCGATCAAACTCTTGAAGGAGGGCACACCTAAATCCCAGCACGGTAAGCTAAATTCTGAAAAATATAGTATTTGCATTTGTTTTACGTTGTTTTAGAAGTTTGTATATTAAAACGTTTTTTTTTTTCAGGTCCATACGACAAAATGCGAGAGGTGCACCTTAACCAAGCGCGTGCCGAGCGTGAGAAGTTCTACAAACACGGCCGAAAATCCAACATGACTAAGAGCATCAAGGAAAACAAGACGTGGTGGAAATATTCCTCTGTCATCATTGACGGGATGACCCAATGGACGACGCGCCTGCCGCATTTCACGCGCATGCCATCATATCTGGACCGGAAGGACTTCTTGGACGTGCACAACATGGGTAGCATCATCGAAAACGTTGGCCGGTTTATGGACTTCAACTACGCGAATTACGGCGACGACCCCAACTTCTTGCTCACGCGATATGACGCAGCTGTGACATGCAGTAGTCATATGTCATCTGACGAGTTCCCAGCGCCCCTACCGCTGTCCCATGGAGCTATGGTCAAAAATAAACCTTGTATCATTTAGGGTTTGTAACAGATTTGTTGGCGCAGGCCTGTCGCGTGGCATGGCACCTGGCAGCTGGCACGCGAGGGTCGACGTTCCAGTTCCGAGTCGATCGAAGAGGCTCGGAGAATCGACGGACCCCAACGCAAGTCCCCAACCGAACGCAAGCAAAGGCCTTTGCCTTTCACGCGACGGAAATTGAATTATGAATATTATGAATATGCAATATATCAATGCAATATATCGGTTATGATAGCACAATAAACAATTAGACAGCTCTGCGGTCTTTCCACCACACCGGACCAGCACACAGGGTTCCATACACTCTGAGAGTTCTCAATGGTCGACGTTGCGTGCTGCAATCTATGCGGTAACTTGCCTCCCTTGACAGGTTTTAGAGAAAATATGGTGTATTTTGTAAATTTTGTCTAAGTCTCTCTGCGGGACGCGCTCAGGTAGTAAGGAGAATCTGAAGGTACATTGCAAGCGAAGACTTGAGCCGGGGAAACACACGGCCATAGTCGTTCCGCATATTTTTTCTGTCCAAATCACTCCTGTTAAAATTCGTTCTCTGAAAATCGTGTGCAGTTTGATCATCTTCTCGAATGCTCGTGCGAACTTCAGTGTTTATCGATACCATCCCTGGCGTCGCTGCAAGACGTTTCGGTTTTGAACTTGAAAAACGAAATATTTCCTAGAAACTTTACTCTCAATACAGTAGAATAGGTTGTATGCTATGGCAGGTATTTGTGTGTACATTGTACTGTTTCCGTGCACTCACTTTGCATTCGGTCTGTTGGACGTTTTGGTTCAGGTGTGCGTGGCATGCCATAGTGTCGCATACTGCTGGTGAGTCCCTTACACCTAGCTTTGGTTCAACGGTGAGAGAAATTTGACTAGTGTCTGTTTCTTTGGAAATATGCAGTGCCCAAAATTCTTGCTAAATCAGTAAAAAAAACGTCTGCTTGTTTCTAATGTAAATGCTCGGTATGAAAACCACACAGCGTCCGTTTCAATGACGGCGCGGTGGTTCTTGACGCGCGTTTACTGTTTGCAGCAAAGAACATCAGAAGTCGGACTGGAAACACCATAAGCCTTTCTGCCATATTACCCGAGCTGCAAAAGAGTCTGGGAAGGTACCCTCAGAGCAACCCACGCCTCAGTTCGCATCCGACATGCATACCGTCGATGAGGACGGTGCACCATATCCTCGGAACACTGTGTAGCAGCTTTCTTGGTAGATTTCGTGGCCGCGACGGCGCGTTCAGTGATCCTTTGACGCGCAGCTTGGCAGTCATGGGTGCATCGTCGAGGCACCTCAAGTCGACGCCTGCTGGGTCCTGTCTGCGTCAACGAACTTCATTTCGCCGCCATCGCTGAATATCTTTTCAGTTACAGCTCCCTCGTTTGGGCTCATCCTCTTTCTTTTATTGTCCTCAGTTATGTTCGAAACCGTGCCCCGCGGTGCGGACTGTCTTGACCGCGGTTGGCTGTCATGTGCTTGTTGTACAGAGTGGCGTGAGCCTAGATGGTGGCCGTAAGCAGAATGAGTATGTGGGTACCCTGTACTGGACACCGGGCACCAAATTCGCTAAGCTGCCCCCGTTCCCGAAGGTTGAATCTTCCTGCAATCCCGATCCCCTCCCCAACCGCATCCCTCGTACACACTTCGGTGGGACTCCGTCGTTGCGGCAGGCTAAGGGAGCCCCACTGTCGACTTTATTCGATGTTTTCACATATGTGTGTGGCGCGCCATCTTTCTACGCTTGGCTGCAAGCTGCTTCAGTGGTGAACGTAGGATCTAGCGGGCCTTGTGCAGAAGCTGAAAGTCTTCACTGCAATGCACCAGTGTGCAATGCGCCAGTTTCGTCCCCCATCCTTCTTACCAGCTCTCCAGCGATCCTATGTCTTCTAGGGAGGAGGAAGACGGTTGATTGAGTGAGTATTATCGTCGAAGGAGCCATAATGAGCAACCGCAAGTGTGTTTGCCTTGGGATGGGCCAGGAGACTCTTTAGGCTGTGGTAAATCGGCGGCATCTGCTCGGTTGCATCTGTTCGGTGGCATCTGCTAGGGGGACGGTTCCTTGGGTGGGCCGTGTGGACTGTGCCAAGGGAGGGGGTGATCCTAACTGTCACAGGACAAGTGGCCGCCTCCGCTCGGCGGAGATGATTGGCAGAGCTACATGGATTGGCGCTTCGAGCGTGACGCGGACGACACCCTCACTGTGGAGGCTTCCCAGCTCGATGGTGATCTCCCCCTCACCTGCAAATGACGCACCACCGGAATGCTGGGCATGAAGCCTCCCTTTGCAGCTGCCAACACACCAACTTGCCAGAAAATAAACCTTGCAACCTCAGTGCTGATGCCCCTCCTGCCCAAAGCCAACAGGTGTTGGCTGCAGAGTTTGCGCGGGGGCGTTCAAAACAGAAGCTCGGAGTGACCAACATCTAACATCCTATCATAGCGGTCGTGCATGGTCCAAAAACTGTGCATGCGGTGACGACTTCACAAGCACAGAGTCCACCGACCCGGCAAGCGGTGACGACTTCACAAGCATATTGTCCACCGACTCGGCATGTGGTGACGACTTCATAAACATATTTTCCACCGATCAAGAGATAAGGTGACGCACTCATACATATTGTCCACCAACTCGGCATAGGTGACGACGCCATAAGTATATCAACCACCGACTGTGGATGTGGTGACGACTTCACAAGCATATTGTCCCCCGACTCGGCATGCGGTGACGAAGCCTCACAAGCACATTTGTCCACGGACTGCATAGGGTGACGACTTCACAAGCATATTGTCCACCGACTTGGTGATACAGCAGACGACTTCACAAGCATATTGTCCTGGACTCGCTCATGTGACGAATTTCACAAGCACATTGTCCCCCGACTGCATGCGGTAACCACTTCACAAGCAATATTGTCCACGGACTCGGCATAGGGTGACGACTTCACAAGCATATTGTCCACCTGACTCGGCATGCGTGTGATCGACTTCACAAGCATATTGTCCACGGACCTCGCCATGCGGTGACGACTTCACAAGCGTATGGTCCCCCAACTCGCATGCAGTGACGAAGATCACAAAGCAATTATCCCCGACTCCGGCGTGCGGTGACGACTTTACAAGCATATTGTCCACTGACTCGTGATGCGGTGACGACTTTACAAGCATATTGTCCATTTTTGACTCGCAGGTGACGACTTCACAAGCATATTGTCCACCGACTCCGTACATAGGCGGTAACCACTTACTACATATTGCCCACCGACTCGCATGCGTCACGACTTCACAAACAAACACATTGTCCACGGACTCGGTATAGGGTGACGACTTCACAAGCATATTGTCCACCGACTGCATATGATGACTAATTACAAGCACACTGACCACGGACCTCGCACAAGTGTGACGATCACAAGCATATTGTCCACTGACTCGGATGTGGTGACGACTTCACAAACATATTGTCCCCCGACTCGGCATGCGGTGACGACCTCATACGTATATTGTCCACGGACTCGGCATGCGGTAACGACTTCGCAAGCATATTATTCACCGACTTGGCATGCGATGACGACTTCATAAGCACATTGTCCACCGACTCGGCATGTGGTGACGACTTCATAAGCATCTTTTCCACGGACTCGGCGTGTGGTGACGACGTCATACGTATATCAACCACGGACTCGGCATGCGGTGATGACTTCACAGGCACATTGTCCATCGACTCTGGCATGCGTACTTCACAAGCATATTGTCCACCGACTCGGCACATGACGACTTCACAAGCATATTATCCACCGACTGGGTAGCGTGGACGACTTCACAAGCATATTGTCCACAGACTCAAGTCATGCGGTGACGGCTTTTTAGCTGTGCATATTGTTCCCCTACCTCGGCATGCGGACGACTTCACAAGACATTATCCCCCGACTTTAAAGATGCGGTGACGACTTTACAAGCATATGGTCCCCCAACTCGGCATGCGGTGACGACATCACAAGCACATTGTCCCCCCCGATCGGGGCACGCGGTCACGACTTCACAAGCATATTGTCCCCCGATTCGGCATGCCGTGACGACTTCATAAGCATATTGTCCACGGACTCGGCATGCGGTAACGACTTCATAAGTATAATGTCCACGGACTCGGCATGTGGTGGCGATTTCACAAACATATTAAACTCCCCACTGCATGCGGTGACAACCTCATACTGCAGAGTTTCAGTCCACGGACTCGGCATGCGGTGACGACTTCATAAGCACATTGTCAACCGACTCGGCATGCGGTGACGACTTCATAAGCATATTGTCCACGGACAGGGCATGTGGTGACGACGTCATTAGTATATCAACCATGGAC
>LGRX02010685.1:0-21690 GCA_001247695.2 Cymbomonas tetramitiformis
GCGAGCATACCAGGCACGGGGCTGCATTTCACACGGGGCGAGCATACCAGGCACGGGGCGAGCATTCCACACGGGGCGAGCATACCGGGCACGGGGCGAGCATGCCAGTCCCGATTTTCCCCAGTTTAAATAAGCGTGCTGGAGAGGCTTGAAGACCCAGGAGTTCTCTACTTCTAGAAGCGGTGAAAGCTTTATGTGTTATTTTGGAAATATCTTTAGTGGGAGCGGTGTTATTCTCGTTGAGCATTCTCAGGTACTTCCCTTGGGACTGTAGAGTTCTCCAATTATGATAGTGTGAGAGTCTTTGAATTCTTCTGATGTGACTACGGATATCGCCTAAAATAGGGACCTCAAAAAAGAATAATGAGAAGGGTAGTTCCTCGGCAGGGTCGTAGCGGGAGATGTCTAAACAGCCCCCTCTGAATGAGGCTCTTTTAGCAGTACGGTCCACTCTGTCATGGACTTTGTCATTATTGTGACCCCTAATCCATTTAAGGATGATTTTACTGTGGTCTCCTTCACTGTAAAAGCCAAGTTCTTCTAACAGTAGGCGAACAGCCTGCACATCTCTGCGATTAGCTTCACGTAATTTGTCTCGAGCACTCATGGACCTGCCATCCTTTGTTACAGCAGATATTGCTGCCATGGAGTCAATGGCATGTACCATTGGAGTAATGGATTTGAGGAGTTTCTCTTTTTGTTCTGTGAGTAGAAATCGCAGTCCCGCAATTTCAGCAGATGTGCTACTCGGGTTTTGTATATCTTCCTTGATAAGAAGCCCCGATGCGGAGAAAGTTCTTGAGGGGGGGATATTCATCTTCCGTACAAGTGGCATCCCGTTGTCAAAGTTGTTTATGACATATGCTGCCCCACTACATGTTGTTTTCTTTCCAGCAAATAGGGAACCATCGCTTGCCATGCTTGTGGGTGTCAATTACATCAAGGAATTTTTACATTGGACAGAATTGATAATGATAGGGGACATACAAAAAACAATTGCAGATTAGCTTGTTGGCTGTGCAATATCAAAAAAGTAAAATACGAATAAGAATTTTTAGGATTTAGGACTTTTAGGACTTTAGGACTTTATGTAGCCCAAAACTAGACTTGATTTATTGTAAAAATTAACTAAATGGGGGTCAAAAAAATTCTCAAAATTTTGCAAAATTTTGAGTTGTCTCAAATTTTGCAAAATTTTGTACTTACACGTCCTAACGAGATCATCGATATTTTTTCTAGTGATGTTGATTCGATGTACCATAATTTAGACCAAGATTTTATTTATCATGCTGTCTTGGAAGAACTTAGATTCGCTATGATACATATATCAAATACTGATCGTGTGTTTGTGTCGTTGGGTAAGTCTAATAACCAGGATGATTATGCCTCGTGGTTGGCTGATGATATTCCACTACCCACATTTTCCTTCTATACAGTCGATATGATTTCCGAAATTCTTTCACATATTCTTAGTGACTCGTATTTCACAGTGGGCGATACTATTTTTAGACAGACTTGTGGTCTTCCAATGGGAGGTTCTTCGTCACCACATTTGGCGAATATTGCTCTTCACCATCTTGAGAAGGAATTTGTTGAACGTAATTTGACTTCTTCATTTCAGCATAACGTCTATAGATATATGGATGATTTTGCAGTTTGCAATAACCATGAATTTATTAATTTTTTCCATTTGATTTACCCTGAATATTCAGGAATTTCTATTGTGGTGAATGACATGCCAAATATACCTGGTATTCTTACACATGCACAGTTTTTGGACTTGTATATTTATGTCTACGAACAATCGTTGGAGGTGTACATCACACTCTATGATAAACGAACATCCTTTCCATTTGATATTCACAAATTTCCACATGCATCTTCGAATGCTTGTTCTCAACAAATTCACAATATATTTTTTGGAGAGGTTATTAGACTTTATAGAATTAACTCTCACCTTCATTTATTTTTACAAAATGTGGCTTCATTATTTTATTACTGCATTACATATAAGTTATACAATGCTCATACTTTAGAGAAACTTATTTGGAAGTTTGTTTTATCTATTCATGGTCGTAATCATTTTGGATACTTTCCCGATAATGTGTTTTTTGACATGTTTCGATTTATGTTTGATACACAGCAATAATGGGTGGTCCACACTTTGGACGCGGTAAAAGTGGCAGTGGATATGGTGGTTATTTTGGATATGGCCGTGGCAATAAGCTTGCTCGCCATAATAATTCATCTGGGGTGACAAGCAGTGACAAATCTCGTCTACTTGCGCAATTAGGTGTTACATCTTCACCTCCTACGGATGATGTCATCGATTCCTCTGCACGTGCTCGATGGGCGGGACTTGTTAGCCATGAGCAAACTTTTAATGATCGAGAGGACAAGCGCATGCCTTCTGGCGAATATGCGGGTTCAACCGTATGCTTTCAAGCGGCCTTGACACTTAAGGTGCAGAACGATACTGCTTGGCTTGAGAAAAGACCTGCAGAAGAACTTGGATTGATCCACCAGTTTGGAATGAAGGGATGCCCTTCAGGCCCCGACAAATGCTCAGATTTTTGGGGCAAGCCTCGCTATCATCCACCATCATACGATGATATTCCTATATGTAACTTTGAGAAGTGCAACAAAAACTTTTGCATTTTCAGACACACATCGTCAAACTCATCCGTTGCTAGTGTTACACCACCTTCATCTGTGAATACTGATTTGATGGCACGGAACCATTCCTTGGAGAAGGAACTTGCTCAAGCTCGGAATATGTACGCCGACCTTTATCTGAAGTATGACAAATTCTGCTCTATTTGTACGGGAGCTTGTGGTGTGGTGGCTTTATTACCACCCCCTGAACATGCAGCGGAGGGACTCAGATTCAACGAGAAAGTGATTACTTTCTTATTTTCTGTAGCACCATGTTTACAATCGAATCAAGTCTTTTGTAGCTATGCTGCCTTGCATCATTTCCCATGGCAACCTACTTTCGATGATGTTGCCACAACATGGGGTTGGCCCAAATCATCTCTACAACAATACTTACATGTTCCATCACTTACTTCTAATAATACGTCTCAGACTTTACTTGATGCAGCGTCATCGCATACTCCTATGGACGCACGGACAGTTTCATCTTCTGATGATATGATTTCACAAAATGCCGATGACCATACGATGCTTCCTCCTCCTTCTCGTAGTTCGAATTCACATTCGCCTCGCCTGATTACGGTTCCAAATGTGGCAACCACTTCGGCTTCTGTAGGTACGCCATCTCCAAGTCGGAGTCAATTGAATGATATCTGCACAGTATGTTTACAACTGTCCATTCAGCCTCCCAATATATCAAACTTACATTTAGCCATACTGCAACTCTTTGCGCCTCCCAGTTCTTTGGAACATGCTCATTTAATTGAACTTTTTAAGGATTTGCCTTTACATATTGCTCGCTTTGATCGGCATTGGGGTTCCTTCCCAATCATGGCACAAATTGACTGTGTAACATTTCCCACTCATGCATTTCTTGTAGAATGCTATTTTTCATTCTTGGTTTCAAACAGTTTTTTACTTTCTGTGGTGGGACAGCAGCCACCGACGATGGACTGGGGTAAACCATCTGAGAATAATGTTTTCGGAGATGGTCGACCTCTTCTTGACGGTCGTATCCTATGGCGCGCATCTACGGATCACCACAATGCTGCAATTAATCTTCATAAACGTTGTAATAATGCATTGTTGGCGTTTCACACCTCTTCAAATAAGAGATTGCAGATCATTCAACGATTAGTGGACACTTTCTCAGAAGATACTGCATTTTATATTAATAATGATGTTTCTTTAATCTCACAACTTTTGGCTTGGCTGAAACAACGACCGGAACTTCAATTCTTGTTGTCACATGTCACACCATGGATTAACCGTCCTGCTTTACTTTTTAAAGGTGTTGGACGGGGCAGAGCTAATCACTTAGCCATCAATACTGAACATCCTTATCGAAGTAATTTTGTGAATATGATTCAGAGAGTTCATCATTTAGATGGTTATGCTGCAGACATTTCGATTGACCCTGCATTTCTTGGATTATATGCTCCCGATGTATTTGATGAACATGCATATGACCCTTTCGCGTTTTTCTCTTACACATATGCACTTATAGTACTTCTTGGATTCAAACCGGGATATACTGAGGACAATTCGACATGGTGCATTGATCGTATTGACACCACTTTGCATTACACCGTTTGCAATATGAGATGGTTGTCTTCGGAACAAAATACTGCCAATAGATTGAATACTTTATCATTTGCTCAGCAGCAACGACGTGAGCGTGAGCATAAACGAGCTCGTAAAAGGGCATTACGCAATTTTAGAATGGCTAAGGCAAGGGTTAAGTCTTTTCAATGATTATGAGTCTCTTGATTTGTGACTTGACTAATCCTCATTTCCTTCTTATCATCGTCTATTATACGATAGAGAGCATGTTTGAACCGTGAGGGCGGAACTTTAGTTTTTTATGGGCACTTTTAGTTGCACTCGATGATAAATACTTTTGTCATATATTGATTTTGTGCACCACATTCTAAGAGTTCAGATTCTAAGAGTTCAGAGTTATTGTAAAAATTAACTAAATGGGGGTCAAAAAATTTCTCGAAACATTTTGCAAAATTTTGAGTTGTCTCAAAATTTTGCAAAATTTTGAGACGAGCGGGGCACATGGAGGCTTGGCACAACGAGAATTCCGATTGCATTGGAAACTGACCGCATGACTACGTTCGATAGCTTGAAATGACGGCATTGAACTCCTCTACACGCGACACAACATTACGGGACGAATGGATACGTGATGCGTATGTTATGGCCCGATCAATAAACCCTATCATTATGGCGACATGTGTTATGAGCTTATGACACAATCCATGTTCGTTGAGAACGAAGTGAGCCAAAGAAGAGGTTGCAAATACAACCTACGTAAGAGGCAGTGAGCAGCACAGCAAGGCGGCTAGCGTCCGCAAACGACGGAAAGCTTTTCTGGACGCTGGATGCTCGCCAAAGGCCTAAAACCCTGAACTTGCCAGAACCGCAAAATAAACTCAAAATATTGGTATTTGGGGGGGTCAAAAATTTTGCAAAATTTTGAGTCAAAATTCAAAAAATTTCAAAATTTTGAAATCAAGTCTACCCAAAACTGATATTTTCTATGGCGGCCCGGGGATATAAATACCAGGAAATACCGATAGTATATATATTTGGAGAGCAGATTTCGTGAAGATTCGGTCGACCAAAGGTGACAGCATTGCTCAACGTACGTTTCGTATTGGGGGAAAAATCGTAGATTTGTCCCCCCCTTTCAAAAATCGCCTGGTGTCTATACTTAAGATGTTCCAAAAAACACGTACTTAACGTGGGACCGTTTATTCGTCACGGTATTGGTCGACCACTCTCCAAGTCGAGAACTGTGCAGTCGTGCGATGACAGGTGAACATATGACATGGGCGGGTAGGTCGAGATATTCGTCACGGTATTGGTCGACCACTCTCCAAGTCGAGAACTGTGCAATCGTGCGATGACAGGTGAACATATGACATGGGCGGGTAGGTCGAGAGCCAGCTGCGTCGTTAGTTGTAAAATTACTAGTACGAGTAGTCACTATACGAAATATATAAATTTGAAGCGATCTCAAGCTTCAATTCCTGAAATGTTGGAACTAGCCCATTTCTGTGTTCCAAAAAACACATACTTAACGTGGGACCGTTTATTCGTCACGGGATTGGTCGACCACTCTCCAAGTCGAGAACTGTGCAATCGTGCGATGACAGGTGAACATATTGTGGAATATATAGTGCCGACTATATATTGAGGTGCTAATACTCAGAATGCTTACACTTAAGATAACATAAGAAGTGAGGTTAGATTGAGTGTCCTCGGCTTAAGCCGGAAACCCTAAACCTGTGACAGCCGTACTGTACGGAGTACTAGTACAGACAGAGGACTGTGACACACACGGGGTGTCACATCCAGCACACCACCCTGTACTATTACGGAGGAAGAGTTAGGATGGAACAGGTAGTTCGTCAGGTGAAACAAAACACACCATCTCAAGCGGTGGAAACAGATTGCTAGCGGGGGCCTGTGCTCTTGGCCAGGGCGGTCCCAAATCTCTAGCTAGCACCACACACTGAAGGCTACTGTGCCCGTGATACAGATCTAGTTGTGCTACTAGGCTTCTGACAACAACTCTAGCCACCTTGAAAGTGGTCCACAGAGCAGAGTTCACAAAGATTGTAGGTGTTGTAGTTCTCAAATTGGAAGTCCAGATTGTAGTTGCCGAAGCTGCCAGAGTCCAGATTGAAGATGTTGTAGAAGTCAGTCGGTCCAGTGTCCAGAAGGTCGGGGTCAGTGAAGTAGCCCACTGTGCCATTCTGATAATCAGAGCAGGCACCGTACACCACCGACCGTGGAGCAATCTCCACATCACAAAGTGCCGTGGCGGTGACGGTGTCGATCATGGCGATGCTTATACACAGAAACAGAGCAGGTAGTGCTGCTGCCGTGAGGAACGTGCCGATTGAGGGTGCCCGTACACCACCAACCCGTGGAGCGGGTGGTGGGACGGCATCATGCAAGTCCCCGTCGTCAGACTCCGTGTCAGCCACGCTGGCCGAATCATGCGTGGAAGAAATGTACGGAGGCAGGGGGTTGAAGGATTGAAGTGAGACCTGCGGCTCGGGCTCGAAGAAGCCCAATTTTACAGACATGTTGTCCATAAAGGATTGCTCGAAGGGCGGCTCACCGTCAGCGAACTGTTTCGGGTAAATTAGCGCGTTGCCCTCGGTCTCGATCGCCACCTCCGGCTCATGCTCCACGACGGCATCGTCGATCACGGAGGGCGTGGCCGAGCCGAAGTGGACCATTGGGAAGTGCTGAGCGTTGGACTCAGCACCACCAGCCACCTGCTTGAGCTCGCGGAGAGCGGTGCGTGCTTCGTGCACGCGGGTAGCAAGGAGTGAGGGTTGGGTGGGTGCCAATCCCGCGTACTGTGCTCGGAGGCCCACGTCAAAGTCCTCGGAGAACGCGAAGGGCTCCTTGTCCTGCCGAACCAAGGGATGATCATGTTGTGCACAGAGTCGAGCAAAGGCCGTGTCGTCTTCAGCGTCGAACGCGGTCTGGAAGGCGGACACGAGGCCGTCGGCGTCGTCGGCTTGCTCAATCACGCACTTGTCGCACTCGATGTCGGCGGTGGGACAATTCGCGGAGTCGTGCCAAAACCCCGGAGGGCATCGGACACACTCCGGAACGAAGGCCTTGGAGACGACGTGGAACGACACGGAGTGCATGCCGAAACGCTTGTTGTCGTTGCGGCGGTGGCGGTCTTGCGGCCAATTCCCGTCCTTGGGGAGGGGCGAAGCGGCGAAGCGGTGCTTCATTTGGCGCTGCCGCCCATGGTACTTCCCATCTTCCCGACGGTTCTGGCGGTCACGCCAGGAGGAAGGGGGAAAATGCACACCTGGCTTGCCTGAAGGCTTGCCCGTAGACGGAGCCGACCACCTCGTCGTTGGCTCGTCGTTCGCATTCTCGTCGGAGAGCGTGGCAAGCACCTTGTTGGCGGCGTCGATGTGGAATTGAAAGTCTTTGATCAGGGCCTTCACGTCAACGTCGGACGGCAGACCAGAGTACAACACATTGGACTTGTCCACGAAGGGCACGTGCTTGTTCCTGCCGGCGTTGGCATCCCAAATCTCGAGGACGTGGGCGTAGATGTCTTCGAGCTCGACCTTGGCCAACTCAACGTCGAGACGAAGCGGGGTGATCACTTTGTCGTAGAACTCGGGGTCGAGTGAAGCCAGAAGTTGCTTCTTGGCCATCATGTCGTCGAGTGGCCCAGAGGCGCCGTTGCCGATAGCAGTCAGGCATGCGTCGAAATCTTGAATAAGGGGGTCGGGGTCCTTCTTGTCGTTGAAATAAATGGAGCAAAGCTCCTCGTAATGTCCAAGAGGTCGAACCACGCGAGGAATCAACCTCTTGGTGACCTCGAGAAGAGCACGCTTGCCATCCTGAGGCGAAGCCCGTCCCGAAGCCTCAACCCAACGCCGCGCGGGTGAGCTAGGAGAAGTCAACGATGTCAAAGTCGAGAAGAGGATGGCATTGAAGATGGCGTTGACCTCCTTTTGCGTGTCCGCCAAATCAAAAAGAGCGGCGTTGTTGGGGTCCTTCTGCTCGAACGCGCGCTGCAAGGACTTCACAATAGATGTCCAGAGCGTGTTACGGCGTACTTCGTCTCCATGAAAGGTGTCCTCCTTGGAGCCCAAGGCGTCGCGAGAAATTCTCTTGATGATGTCGACGTCCCAAGTGGAATTCTGGACAGCCGCAGCTCGAGTCCGGTCCGGAGCCGTGAGATTGACAGCTGGAGAATTTGGCGTCGGTCTATAGCGAGACCCGACGTCGCGTGAAAAAATCGTGTCTAGTCGAATTCGATTGTTGGCCCCCAAGGGAGGCGTGACGTGTGAATTTACACTCATGATGAAAATCCAGTAGGTGGGAGCGTTGGGGTAGAGGGCCGATGTCGGAGAACACAGAAAAGCGATGGTCGAGAGCCGTAAGATGCAGTTTCGGAACGGATAATCAAGGAAGCCGTAACTGTGAAATTGCAAGATCGTAACGCGGCGGCCAAGGAAACTCACGACAAAAATTGATCAAGTTTCAGTCGAGTAAAATCCAACGCGGACAATACAAATTAATCCCAGGTAGGCGAACGCTGCAGCGATACCAAATTAATCCGCCCGTAAACTAGCTCTCGACCGCAACTGCGAAAATCACGACATCAAATTGAGCCCCCAACGCCCCACCAAGCGGAGTGGCTTAGCCACTCATGCAATCAAAAGTAGTGGAAGGTGCCTGGCGCACCATAACCTGTGGAATATATAATGCCGACTATATATTGAGGTGCTAATACTCAGAATGCTTACACTTAAGATAACATAAGAAGTGAGGTTAGATTGAGTGTCCTCGGCTTAAGCCGGAAACCCTAAACCTGTGACAGCCGTACTGTACGGAGTACTAGTACAGACAGAGGACTGTGACACACACGGGGTGTCACATCCAGCACATATGACATGGGCGGGTAGGTCGAGAGCCAGCTGCGTCGTTAGTTGTAAAATCACTAGTACGAGTAATCGCTATACGAAATATATAAATTTGAAGCGATCTCAAGCTTCAATTCCTGAAAGGGACAGGGTACGGGCGCTGGGAACTTGTCCAACTTTTCTGATGACTGCATGTCACGGCTGCGTCTATCGCGTGAGACAGTGACCACAATGAACGTCGCCGGCAGCAGACGGTGAACACATGTCACATCGACATCGCGGACACCATTGCCGCTGCCGATGCCGTTGCGTGACTGCTTACTCGTTACTGTGACACTCGTTCTTCGTTGACCCATCCCAATCCGCAATTGCATCGTAAAATTCTTCAGCTACAGTACGCAATTTCTTCAACGTTCCGCCGCCGCCTCATGGGGCGAACGGTGCTGTGACTGCTGTGATACACGCAGGGATTTCCAAAGTGCTCGGCTACTTTTATTTTTCAGTTCGCTTATCATAATGTGTAAACTTATGATACTATGTGTGCGCAGGTCATGTCGCAGGTATCCGATGGCGAGGAGGGACGCGCGCTCTTGAGATGTGGAAGTCGAGGTTGGCGAATGCCAACCTTGCTTGGGATGAAACCCAACCATATCGAACTTATCGTATTAAGATATACATATTTCACGTTTGCATCCTTGGCATCTATGCAAAGTATGAGGAGCATTGAGTGAGAATAAGTCCTAGGCTGTTTTGGTTTTTGGTTCATTGCGCATTCGCGACCTCTTGGGGTGTGGAAGTCGAGGTTGGTCTAAACCAACCTTGCTTGGGATGAAACCCAACCACATCGGATTATCTTATCGCACCTATCTTAGTTAAGTAATATATATTACAAGTTTGAAGGTCTTTCGAGAACGTTAAGGCGATGGCTGATTTTGTTTTTTGGGGTCGTAATAAATCATGGAAAACAAAATCAGCCTACGAACTTGTCCTAGCCGTTTGAGGCTCAAACCTTACAGGTTCATTGAGAAAAATGTACGGATGAGATAAGTTCGATGTGGTTGGGTTTCATCCCAAATAAGGTTGGTTTAGACCTACCTCGACTTCCACACCCCACGAGGTCACGAATGCGCCATGAACCCAAAACCAAAACAGCCTAGGACTTATGTCTACTCAATGCTCCTCATACTTTGCATAGATGCCAAGGATGCAAACGTGAAATATATACGATAAGTTCGATATGGTTGGGTTTCATCCCAAGCAAGGTTGGCATTCGCCAACCTCGACTTCCACATCTCAAGTGTTAGGGCTGATAGGCGAGCCCACAAATATTATACAATATCAAATAAACACTGCAAAGTTGGACAGCAATGCGAGTGTACGTATGAGCGGGTTGTGAGTGCAGTCTCTGTGTAAAAGATCTGCTGAAGCCCAACGCTTCCTCACTTTATACCATATGTCTCCTATCATCATAGATAGTACCGCCATTGGGTTGTGAACCCGAGACATAGGTTGAACGACCAGCATTGTGGTAACGACTAGTTCGTTCATGCTGCGCATGCGTGTTCCGCACATGCTAAAAGCGCAGATGGTTCTTGAAGTACAAACAAGATGTATCTTTGCTTTGCCATCTTCGAGTTCGACGTACGAACTCTCGATGACAGGGTCATTCAAGTCTTTCCTTGAATAATGACAGATGATGTGACATTATCATCTGGCGACATGTACAGTCATCGTCGACCGTACTGACGACTGTCATAATAATATATGACGCGACTCGACATGTACAGTCATGGTCGACCATACTGTCGACTGTCATAATAATATATGACACGACCGACATGACATGACATGGTATGACATGTCTGACAGGTATGACACGTATGACATGTATGACACATATGTCATCGGTCATGACCCTGACAGATCTCCCCTCTTAAAGGAGTTGTGACCTCACAACGGGCATACCTTTGTATATGTCTATGATGTCTTTGTTGTTGTCGCTTCTTGCTGGTACCAGTCTTCTTACACCGATTTGAGGCGTCCCTCATGGTGTTTTTAGGTTATTGGGGGGAACTGAGTCCACTTTAGTCCCTCACCTTACAGTTCTTAGGATGTAGCCCACCTTTGAAGTTCGTATCGTATTTCAGAGTGACGTTTCAAGGTTCAATGAATTGCGTTTCGTGATGCAGATTGACGCTGGATTACTGATTGATCCATACGTATCGTGCGTCAGAGTGACGATTCAAAGCATCCGAAGTCTACGTTACGGATTATTTGCGCTAGCCGTCGACGCTTTTGCAAACGATGATCCCACGATTTATAATCGAACGATTCTCGGCCTGATATAGTGCACCAACCCCTTCCTCCCCTCCTTAAGCTACTTTGGAGGATCATAGGTAGCGATGGGGAGCCCGATTTTGGGGCTTGTTTTAATGCAAAGCGGAGAAGGCCCTGCTTACGAGGTATCGGAGGGTCTTTATAAGTCCACTTTAAATCCTCACCCGTCTGCCAAACTCCTGATATGGTCCAGTACGCACGCTTTGACGAACATCTATCGCGATGAGTGAGAATGGATTCGCCACGTACTAATGTGAAATTTCTTTAGTTATGTTTGTCAAGCACAACTTAGGATTACAACTCCGTCTACCTCAGTCCCGTTCCCGGTAGCTTCGGATGACTGGCCAAGAATCCGATGACAAACCACGGCTTTGGCAAAGGTAGCATGTAGCAGTTTTTATTTATCCACAGATATGATATCTCGCATGTGTGCGTATCTGTGCAAGGGTATGATTTTGAACAAGGCTCACTACACCTTTAGCAAGGAAGGATCAATTCCCGCTTCTATGCAACATAATGATAAAACATTAAGAGCAAGGTTATAGATGATCGACATGTATTAGTATATATTACAAGAAGTAAGGGCATAAGGCTTAATATAATGTTTAGCCTTCATAGGCAGCTATAATGTCTGCTGCATTGGTCAGCTCTGTGGCTTTGACCCAGGTGTCATGCTCAGGGCCGTAGCCTGCATATCGCACTAAATAGTATTTGACCCCTCTAGTGAACTTATCCGAGAGTATATGTGATATCTCAAACAGTGGTTGCCCTTCTTCGGTGATCATCTGTGGCAGAGGCAAAGGTGCTTGGATCGAGTCATTGTACAGCTCTAATCTGGATACAGGCTGTACCGGATGAATACGGATATCGAGGTTTCCGAAATCTAACTCGTATGCACGCCCATGGCTAAGCACTTTGGAAATAGTGAACGGCCCAATATATGGCTGCTTAAAGTGTCTGCCTGCCTCTGTCAAACCAGTCCATTGAATAAACTCACTCCGTAAAAGAACTTTCTGCCCAACTGCAAACTGCTTAGGCATATGAGTCTTATTGAATCTGGCTTGGCTAATTTCTGCTGCTCGGGAAATGTTGTCTACCGCGTTGGCATGAACAGCCGAGTACTGGTCAAAATGATCTCGAATAGCTCTTTGTATTGGAACAGGAGCTTCTGGCGGAATAGTGATAACCAGGTCATGAGGCGAAAGTGGTTGCGCCATCGAGTCGAGATAAAATGGTGGATAACCAGTTGATGCAGAAACGGTATTGTTAATTGCAAACTCCACCAGAGGCAACTTGTCCTCCCACGAATTGGCTGAAGTATCATTGCAACAACACCTGTGGATGAAAAAATACTACTTAATCAGTTTATAAACCAGAGGATGGTGAAATCAAATCATGAATCAACAATTTGAAAAATACCTGAGGATGTCCTCTATGAAGGCATGGCTCCTCTCATTGGCAGCATTCGACTGTGGATGGTGTGATGACGTCATGGACAATCTCGTACCAGTAGATTTCCACAGTGTCTGCCAGAATGTAGAGGTGAATCTGGGGTCTCGATCTGAGATGATGTTCCTCGGAAGACCATGGAGCTTGAAGATATGCTGCATATAGATAGAAGCAGTATGCTGAGCTGTCCAGGTCATGCTGAAGGGGATGAGATGACAGCGATGAGAGAATTGGCACATTACCACAAATATACTGTCGTGCCCATTAGTGGTGATAGGCAGGTCAGTGATCCAATCAAGAGATACATCTAGCCATTTTGTCTTAGGCACGGAATATCGTATATGTGCCTGACCATAAGGCTTGTGTCGCCTCGTTTTCTGGCGCTGACAAACGGGGCACTCCCGAATGTACCTGATGGCTGCCGTTGTCATTCCTGGCCAATAATACCGGCTACGCAGAAGATGAAGCATGCGATTTTTGCCTACATGACCAGAAATAGTGGCTGAGTGGCACTCATGAAGGAGAATGTGGCGAAGCTGTGTGATCTCACCGTCATCTGTGGGGACTTTAGCTGTTGGTGGAATGTACAGCTGTCTGCCAAATATGGTCTTACGATAGATCAGCCCCTGAATGAGCTCGAAGCTGAAGCTGCTGACTGACTGTGATGAAGTCGATGATGTCAGCTTAGCCAAAATAGTCTGTGCAAATGTGTCACGATCATACTCGGATATAATGATGTCGTGCAGCTGATGAGCTGATGAAGAAGATATAAGAGCAATGAATGTAGAATCTTTGGGTGGTATGTCAATGAGTGGAACCTCGGTGATGTCTATATGTTTCAGACAATTAGTGAGTTCAAAGAGTGTAGAGATACGCGTGAGTGCGTCTGCAACCTTATTCTTCTCGCCAGCAATGTGCTCTATACGGAAGTTGTACTCGGAGAGCTCATCCAACCACCGTGCCTGTTTGGGGCTCAGTGTGGATTTGGTCTGGAAATAAACCAGTGGCTGATGATCTGAGCGTACAATGGTCTCAGGAGCTCCCAACAAGATGTGGCGAAAGAATCGGAAGCCTTCCACAATGGCAAATAGCTCGATCTCAGGAATAGGCCAACGTCTCTGTGTATCGGATAGAGTGACGCTGTGATAACCACATGGCTTCATACCTTTTCCTTGATCCTGGAGTATTACTTGACCAACGTGTGTGCCTGATCCATCGACCTCCATAATAGATGGCAGTTTCTGATCTGGGAGCTGCAATACTGGAGCGTTACAGATGGCACTTTTGAGGTTATCAAATGCCTGCTGCTGCTCAGTTTCCCAGACAAACTCTGCATTATCTTTAAGGAGACGATTGAGCGGCTCGGCAACTTTGGAGAACTTTGGTATGAATCTCCTAAATTGACCGACCATGCCCAAGAATGACCGAAGGGATGACTTGCCATCTTTAGCCATACGGCGTAGAGGCTGCTTTCCAACGGTAGGACCATAAGACACTGGAGGCTGAATTGCCATGACTGCTCGGATTCTGTCTTCAATGATGGATAGGCCTGCTTCAGAGATGTGATGTCCGATAAAGTCTATAGATCTGACGAACAACTCCACCTTGGAAGGCCTGATGAAGAACTGGTGATCTCTGCAACGCTGAAGGAACTGTCGAACATGCTTCACATGGCTGTCAAAATCTGGACTGTATACAATAGTGTCGTCCATGAATATGACAAGAAACTGGTCGATGAAGTCAAAGAATGCCCGGTTTCCTACACGAAGTGCCGTTGCAGGAGCATTGGTCAATCCGAAAGGCATGACTGTCCATTCATAAGAACCGTATCTGGTGCGAATAGCAGTCTTATGAATGTCGTCTGGATGAATGGGGATCTGGTGGAAACACTGGTTGAAATCAAATCTGCTGAACCAGCGTGCACCCTTCAGCTGCTCAAGTAGGGTGTCGTGTGGCGGCAATGGATACGTGTCCTTTATGGTGATGTTATTCAGGGCACGATAATCACAACACATCCTCCACTTCCCCCCTGGCTTGGGAGCGAAAATGATTGGGCACCCATATGGTGATGATGATGGACGAAGGATACCCAACTCGACATATTTAATGATTTGCCGTTTGAGCTCCTCCATCATGGGCACTGGGATGGTACGCACTGGCTGGGATGGTGGCTTATGTCCAGGTTCGATGTTGATTCTATGATATCCACCTTCAAACCGTTCTGGCCTATGACCAGCCGGAAGATCCTCCTGGAATATGTCTGAAAAGTCTTCTCTCACTTGATCACGTGCTGCTGTGACCTCGGGGTCTTCCATAGTTGTGTCTGTGTCTGCTGCTGCAAAGACCAGTTCACCATCGACCACTGAGAGGAAAAAGAGATATGCTACGGCTTCTTCAGCCGAACCACTGGATCGAATGCGACGAAGATGCTTTCTCATAGTGGTGGCGCTGACCAATTCCATTTCAGGAAGGCCGTCTAAGTCTGAGTCTGGAGTCTGCTCAACTCTGGATAGAACTGTACGAACACTGGAACCTGATGAGTGTGTCTTGGTGATCGTCATGTTCTTCGACTGAAAGTCAATGTGTGGGTTCCTTCTCTCCAACCAATCCTGTCCCAGGATGACTGTGAAGGGCCTCATATCAATAACATAGAGGTCTACTGAATCCTTATACTTACCCAGCGTGAATGTAGCATTGGGAAGATAGGACGTACAGGGTAATTGGCTTCCTCCAGCCAACCCCACTGAGAATGATGATGAGTCTGATGGTGATATACCAAGCTGAGAAGCAAATTGTCTGTCGATGAAAGATGATGTGGCTCCTGGATCTACCAAAATGTGAGTATTCTGTCCAAATACTTTCCCTTTGTACAACAGCAGCTTCTTCTGTGATTTCAGCTGTGCTGTTTGAGACTGCATCTGTGCGATGTGCTCTGAGGGATTATCTATTTGCTGGAACTGCAATGTCAGACTGGACAGAACTGCTTCTGAGATACTCTCAACCTGGCCACTTGCTTCAGTGGCATCTGCAGGCTGATTTATCCCCGCTGGGGTGCTCTCATCACTGGTACCTGTGCAGTACCCTGAGAGTTTCCCTGAGGAGCTGGAGCTGAAGCTGGAACTGGAGCTGGGGTTGCAACTGCTGCATTGATGCTGTGCTGGCTCTTCAGTTCATTAACCAAGGTGTTGATGGTGTTGATGAGTTTGCCAGATCCATCCTTAGCACCCTGATTCTGCTGCTGCTGTCTCCGATTCTGAAAAGGATTCTGAGCTGGTGACTTTCCCTTGATCTCTTTTCCATCATCGGTCCTGGTGGCATAACAATCCTTCTCGATGTGACCAACACGACCACAACGATGGCAAGTCCTATCATTCTGTCCTTTTCCTTTTCCTTTTCCTTTGCCCTTGCCTTTACCACCTTTTCCCTTGTTCCGATTCTGATTGAAATTCTGGTTGCCATTCTGATTCTGATTCCGATTTCTGTTAAATCTGTTGAATCTGTCATATGGCTTCTGGCCACGTCCTCTGTCCTTATCCTTCTTGGCTGGACCTCCAGATGACTGCTCCTTCTGACCCCGATAGTGAAGGGTTTCTGATTGCTTTGAGTGAATGACGTAGTTCAGATCAAGCAATATCTGTGTGGTTTCTTGCCACGACAGATTGTTCCTCTGCACTTCTGTCAGGAATCTGAGTTGGAACTGTCTGCGGAGATCTGGATCCATACTAATGACGAATCTGTCCTTTATCAGCACATCATTTAAATCAACTGCTGCTAAAGAAGCCAGTGATGTAAATGTGCGCAAATAATCTGCAAAGGTTTGGGTTCCTTGAGTCAGTGCCATAAGGTGTTTCTTGGCTACTGATCTCTTATGAGGATTACCAAATTGTCTGAGGAATGTCTGTCTGACCATCTCATAGGTGGCATATGGTTGTTGTGCCAAGACCTGGAAATAGTGTCTGTCGTTAATCTGTATGAGAGTAAGAAACACTGTGATCAAATCCTTATCATTGACACCTGGATAAGTGAACTGGAAATATCTGTCCACTGTATCCAACCAGACCTCTGCGTCCTGTCCTGCTTTGAATTCCCTAGGTGGTGTCATTTTCACCTTGGGAACCAAACTGGGTGGAGCTGGTGGAGCTGGTGCTGGTACTGAATCTGCATCTGGATCTACAAAGACCATCGGAGGACTGTCTTCTGTATACTCTGCTTCTGGTGCCTGAGGCTCATTGGCAGGATCCTTGTACCGGCTCATATCTGGTTTCATGCGACTGACATTGTCATAATAGCCTATGTGGTCATATCTGGTTAGTGTATCGGCATAACCAGCGATCCACTTCGGGATTTACGGATTTTAAACCGACTGTATGCATCGTATGAACCAAGTATGTCGAAAAACCAAGTCGAATGATCTGGGTTGATATCAGGAACCTCATGCTCTTCCTCTTCGATAGTAACCATCTAAAAACAAAACACAGCACAAAAATACCTTCAGCTAATTGCCTAACTGAGTGTGTGTGATTTATATGTTATATATGGTATATCGGTATGTTTACATACATGTAGTACATTCGTACATAATAATGAGGTAAGTATATATATATATCCACCTTCTTCCCCCCTCAAGGAAGTGTGTGATATAGTGGCAGTTGTCAATTGCCAATACCTCATAAATAGCATGCATTCCATGTAGGAAGCATCTGTCACAGTTCTTGGGTTGTTGCCCGATATATAATCATGTCTGTGTCGAAAACAGCATGATATTTTAATGCCAAACACGAAGTTTATCGAATTATAGTGGCACTTTAGGGCATATATGGTTACAGTGGCCCTTATACCCAATAATGTGATTAGGGTGTTACATGGTATCAGTAACCCTAAGATAGGTAAAAAATAAGCAGTATAAATATTTTGCAAAGGTTTTTAAGCAAAACTGCATTTAATACCATACTGAATGTTAAGTGGTTTTCAGGAGGTACGTTACACCCCTGACACACACACACATTCAATTTTTAGGGTGTTACAGGGCGTTACACATGCTGCATAAATCAGGGATTGTTATTTTATAGCTAAATATTCATTTTAGCCAAAAAATCAATCCGAAATTAAAAAAAAAATATTTTACGTACAGCATTTTTACCGATTTATTGTTACAGCAATATGTACACCTTTACATATTCCACACCTAATATCTAGGGCGTTACACGAGATATGACATGTGTCATTATGATTTCCTCATACCTTAATAGGTATAAAATCATAATATCAAATAAAACAAGGTCCAATTTTCAATTTTCAAATTAATCGCCAGAGATTTTCACCGATTTTGGCCGTTTTTCAACATATATATATATATATGTTGATTTATGTACATATCTCTGTGTATGTGGAATGTAAAGTACAGAATCACTGCAATAAACTTCACTTTTGCACATGACAAATTTCATGGCAAATAAGTGAATTGTGCTGTATATCAACATCTATGGTTGACAGCACTTCTGGGTTTTACTGATTTAAACCCATGTACAGCAAATGTACATTCTGATTATATATATATAGATAAATCAACTTAAGTGGGAACATCCATTTAGGAACATCCACTTTAGTGATATTTGTCAATCTATGATTTGTTCTGAGCATAGGTCTGTGCTCTAAGAATTATCAAAGTGATATTTCTTATTTAGAACATATCTGGACATTGCTTGATACAATTACAGCAATTTTACACAACACATTTGTATGTGTGTGCTGTCCTCAACAACTATTGTCAGATGTCATGTGGATACTGATCTGAGAGTTGCATGCATTTGATTGATCAAGTCTGAATCAACTGTCAATATGCAACGTAGTTGTTGTTGTTGCTCCAGCGATGATATGTGGGATAACGAGTGGACTGCACCCAACAGTTACCAGCTGTTTTATGGGTGCAGTATCTTGCCTTCGGGTCTGGAGATAACTCCATCCAGCCCTACAGCATGTTGTCTTATCCTGCTCCCTTATCTATCGCAATCACTGACACTTTCCACGCACATGTGTTTGGAAAGTGGTATCCATATTATCATGTACATTATAATTGATCTATTCACTCTGAGTCAGTGAATCTCAACATATATAATGAATGCCAGTGTATGTGTAATGTGTAGTACTGCTGATTAGTACTTCTGCCAGTGTGTGTGTGTGTATGTGTTCACTTTTACACACTCTGTAGGATATGTTCTGGATATTACAATATCCTAGACAATTCATCATGCAAGATAGTCAGCATACCATGCACTGAGTAAATCTCGCGTGATATATCAGGTTTAGGGATTATTGTAATTCCATGTTGATCTCATTACAAAATGAGTTGCTGGATATATTTCACATGTAGCTCAGGTGAGCATTCCATCCAGTAATCCACCATAGAATGTACATGTGATCTGAAGAGCATCTCGGCTCCACCAGGACATGACAAGCTAATTATGGTGTTAAGACTACTTTCAGGCACCTTATACTATCATGGGTTCTAATATAATTTAGCATGCACTGCAATATGCTTATGCAATGTTCATGTATTACAGCATGATGCTAGTATACCAGTTGCTAACGTGATCAAACTGATATATATATGCTACAGCTGTTATCGTGGTCAAGCTGCATTGATAAATCATGCACAATTCACAGTATTGCAGTCACTCAGCATATAATGTACATGTGGTAAATGCTGAATGCACTCTTTATGTACTGCATGTTGGTGAACTGCAAGTGAGTATGTGTGCATATGTGTGTGTGCATGCTGTAACCATTGAAATCTCCGCACACACATTACTATGCTTCTGATAAGCATGAACGCTGATGATTATTCATGATCTGTCACGTTGAGTATGTATCCACAGCAGTATAACGATCATGTATCCACAACAGCATAACGATCATATGTCCATAGCATCCCTGCAAGTATACAATCATTATGCAGATGGTTTTGACGCGCGTACACATATGTATGTCTCACTGCATGTAGACACATCAGGAATCGTACGCGCTAAAATCGAGCGTCCATCGTATCTGATGAAATCATGGAAAATGCATATCGTGCTGACAGGCTAAAAATCATTGTACGCGCTGATTATTTCGAACAGTGCGAAAGGATTATTTGCAAAACCGATTGCGGATGTACGTCGCATAAATGCGAGCGCGCTGTAATACGAAATTATGTACGTCCAGTCGCACTTGATGAAAATCATATGCGCTGACGATCATTTTATGTGCGCGCATCTGCATCTTGCATACTGTGACATTCCTGCAATTTTTGACATCACTGCATGCGTTCGTACGCTGTGCGCACACCTTGTCGCGTATAAAATCAAGACGACTTCTCTGCTGACGCTGTTTGCTGCGATTATGCTTGCGATGAAAAATCTCCTCGCGCAATCCGTGTGCTGACGATATGCAAGCGTATATTATTCGAGTTGCAGATATTCAATATCACTGCGAGCGCTGTCGCTTATGCGCCCACCTGCAAACCTGCGAACAATATGAAATATACTACGTCTGTCGCTGCACCCACTTGAGTTCTCGAGTATCGTGCCTTGACGAGTTTCTTTCAGAATACCATTATGTACGGGCTGATATGCGAGCCCACAAATATTATCAATATACAAATAAACACTGCAAAGTTGGACAGCAATGCGAGTGTACGTATGAGCGGGTTGTGAGTGCAGTCTCTGTAAGAAGATCTGCTGAAGCCCAACGCTTCCTCACTTTATACCATATGTCTCCTATCATCATAGATAGTACCGCCATTGGGTTGTGAACCCGAGACATAGGTTGAACGACCAGCATTGTAATAACGACTAGTTCGTTCATGCTGCGCATGCGTGTTCCGCACATGCTAAAAGCCAAGATGGTTCTTGTTTGTATTCAAGATGTATCTTTGCTTTGCCATCTTCGAGTTCGACGTACGAACTCTCGATGACAGGGATGCCTGATGATGTGACATTATCATCTGGCGACATGTACAGTCATCGTCGACCGTACTGACGACTGTCATAATAATATATGACGCGACTCGACATGTACAGTCATGGTCGACCATACTGTCGACTGTCATAATAATATATGACACGACCGATATGACATGACATGGTATGACATGTCTGACAGGTATGACACGTATGACATGTATGACACATATGTCATCGGTCATGACCCTGACATCAAGAGCGCGCGTCCTTCCTCGCCATCGGATACCTGCGACATGACCTGCGCACACATAGTATCATAATTTTACACATTATGATAAGCGAACTGAAAAATAAAAGTAGCCGAGCACTTTGGAAATCCCTGCGTGTATCACAGCAGTCACAGCACCGTTCGCCCCATGAGGCGGCGGCGGAACGTTGAAGAAATTGCGTACTGTAGCTGAAGAATTTTACGATGCAATTGCGGATTGGG
Source organism: Cymbomonas tetramitiformis (assembly GCA_001247695.2). NCBI lineage: Eukaryota > Viridiplantae > Chlorophyta > Pyramimonadophyceae > Pyramimonadales > Pyramimonadaceae > Cymbomonas > Cymbomonas tetramitiformis. The sequence goes on from LGRX02010685.1 coordinate 21,306, forward strand.
ATGGGTCAACGAAGAACGAGTGTCACAGTAACGAGTAAGCAGTCACGCAACGGCATCGGCAGCGGCAATGGTGTCCGCGATGTCGATGTGACATGTGTTCACCGTCTGCTGCCGGCGACGTTCATTGTGGTCACTGTCTCACGCGATAGACGCAGCCGTGACATGCAGTCATCAGAAAAGTTGGACAAGTTCCCAGCGCCCGTACCCTGTCCCTTCCTGAAATGTTGGAACTAGCCCATTTCTGTGTTCCAAAAAACACATACTTAACGTGGGACCGTTTATTCGTCACGGGATTGGTCGACCACTCTCCAAGTCGAGAACTGTGCGATCGTGCGATGACACGTGAACGTATGACATGGGCGGTACGTGATAAATATATGTGGTG